>QLON01002005.1:0-22158 GCA_003313675.1 Termitomyces heimii | reverse complement strand
GGCAGTAGAGATATTGATGTTCATATGGAAGGGGTGGGTAGGCGGGGTGGGGGGTCTGTGTGGAGTACTGATCCAGAACTGGACACCTATAAGGGTTGGTCTGGTAGCCCATGGAGTAGTAGGTGTGAGTATACGTAGCCATTAAGAATGGTGTAAGGAGAGAGTCTTAATATTATGTCAGGTTCTGCTGAGTCAGGGGCTTTCCAGGAAAGCAATGCCCTTACAAGGCGGACTTGATCTATAGATACCCAGGTGTCTGGAGCTCTGAGGCTAAGGCTCTGGGGTTCAAGATGTAGATAGGGGAGTGGTCCCAGAAAATGGAACTGGACCCAGGATTTTGGGTGTTTTGTAGAGGTTGGGGGTTGGAGGAGGTCAAGTTGGAACCAGAGATTCTAAGACAAGACTCAGTTAGCAAATTATAAGTCACAAAATGTGTACTGAACTTAGAGCACACAATTATTTAGACATACCAGTCAAAGTGTACCAGTCAGTGCATACCAGTCAAGCAAAAGGGCACACAACAATTCAAGTAATATCAAGACTAGTGAATACAATGGAGAACTATGCTATAAGTACTACAGGGTTGGGTCTTGGGGTTCCAGAGTGTCTGGGATGGGTTTTGGGAGGCATTGAGTAACAGGCAGGGACTATATACTTGGATCACGCATGTGGGGCACATGATCAATTGGCACAGAAGGAGTTGTAATGTGTAATGGCTGGAAGCAGGTCACATAATCCAATTGTTGATGATGGTCAATCCCAGGGTCCATGATGCAGGGTTCCTGGGGGGGTTGGCTGATGGCAGTTGTGATGCATGTGATGGTGGCATCAGCAGCTGTGGGGGTGGGGGCACATTGCGGGTTTGACAAAAGAGGGTCCTGGATGGGGTCCTGGGGCTATCCCAGAGGACTCTGGAGGGGAGTTGATGAGAGAGGGCCCCAGATGGGGCTCCAGGGAAGTTTCAGAGAGAGTTCTGGAGGGGAGGGGTCATGACATCACCCCCCCTCCTCAGTGCCAAGACTCTTTGAGGCATGTGTAGCTAATGGTTCAGACTGGAGTCCAACTGTGGGATCTAGCACCTAATCTGCCATGTATTGAAAAAAAAAATTTACCATCAAACTCAACTATGTTGCATATGCCAATGCATTCTCCAATGCCCCCACCTATTAATAAAGTGGCCCCCTTGGTTGTGTGGGAGGCCCAGAACACACAATATCTTGATCACAAGCATGTGGCAGTGCTTGTCCAATGTGAGTGTCACCACGTTATCTACTTGCTATGACAGAATAATACAATAATCCTGTCCTGAAAGTGGGTCTCAGCTAGCTCCTGGAGCCTGCTCCCAATACAAGCCCCAGTATCCTTCCAGAGTCCCACTTGAGTTGTCTCATGCCCACCTTTGCATGAATGACTGTTCACTCTTCTCATCTGCAACTCTACTAAGCCCAGAGGCAGGGTTTATGCCCATTACTGCTATCTGTGAGTTCTGCACTCAGGAGGGTTGTTTCTTGGGTGCTATTGCTGGAAGTCCTGGAGTTTGTCAAGGGCACCTTCAAGGTTTTGGCACAATTCCCAAGTATTATTCTTTGAACTGTATTTCTGCCATTGTATGAGGAAGTGAGGTTGTCCACAAATGTTCTAGGAGTCAAAAATGTCTTCAACCTCATAGTGGTACTCATCCTTGACCTTGATCAGGGGAGGGAGTTTGGGGCATCATTCAGAGAAGGAGTCCAGGAGGTGTTGTTCCAGGAAGTGAACATAGAATACTGGGTGCAGACCTTTAAGTTCTGGGAGGAGCTCAATCTTGTAGGCATGGAATGAGACTTTCTTCAAGATCTTGAATAGACCAAGGCACTTGTGATCAAGCTTTGGGGAGGGCCAGTGGGTGCAGAAGTGGTGTTGATCTAACCATACCTTTGTCCTGGGGGTCCAGTTGGAGGTGTCTTCCCATTTCTAATCAGCATGTTTTGCATAAGCCTGGTTCATGGTGTTAATTTCCTCCTGGAGAAATTCATGAAGGGACTGAAAATTCTAGGTAACCTCGTGGGTGGCATGTAATGGGATGTCCTGGAGCAAGAGTGTCAATTGGGGGTGATATTTCTTATTGGCAAAGAAGGGCAATACCTCAGTGGCAAAGTGTGGCATGTTGTTGTAGATGAACTTGGCCAGGGGGAGCTCAGTGTGCCAGTTGTCCTGCAGGTAGTTGATATACAGCCAGAGATATTGCTTGAAAGACTGGTTAACCTTTTTGGTTTGACTGTCAGTTTTGGGGTGGTAGGTGGTAGAGAGGCTAGTTTTTACTTCAAAGGCCTTGCATAGGGAAGTCCAAAGCTTGAACACAAAAAATGGGCCACAGTCAGAGATGATGTCATCTGGGAGTCCATGTTTGGCAAAAACATATCTGAGGAATAGCCGGGCAAAGTCTGGGGCAGTATCCATGGTGTAGCAGGGTAGAAAAATGCCCTATGTAATTAGCCTACACACAATAATGAGAATGACATCAAACTCTTCTGATTCCAGGAGTTTAACAATGTGATTCAAGGATATGGAGGACTAGGGACATTGTCCAACTAGCAGAGGTTTCAGGAGTTCATAAGGTTGGTATCAGGGGACCTTGGCCTGGAGGCAGGATTCACATGATCAAATGTAGTGGGTTACATCCTTCTTCAACCTTGGCCAAAAGTAAGCCTGGGAGATAAGCTGGAGGGTCTTACATATCCTAGGGTGTCCCTGGAGCTTGTGGTTATGGTGTTGGTGGAGAACATTATAGCGGAGTTGGGCATGATCTAGGACATAGATGCAGCCATCCCAGAGGAGGAGTTTTTTGTCAGAGGACAAGGAGAAAGTGAGATTCTGGTTGATTTCATCAGGGGAAGTTGCAAGGGTCATGGTTGGTAAAGTATTTATCTTGGGGGGTGTGGCATATCTGGCTCAGGATTTTTTCATTGTTTAAAATCAGTACAGCATTCAGATGTTCAGGAGGGATTACCATACAATGATTGAATGTGTTGCATTCCACCTTGAATAACTTCTTGGGGTAGATGTTTGGTCATTGAATAAGGGCATCAGGTTTAGCTCCAAGTCATCCCAGGCAGTACTGGATCATGAAGTCATACTCTAAGAGGATCTTGGACCATTGGGCCTGCTGTTGACTCAGTTGCTTGGTTGTGGTGAAGTATTGCAGGTTGTTATGATCCAAGTAGACCTAGATCCAGTGCTAGGCTCCTTCAAGGTAGGCTCACCATTGTTTGAAGGCTTTAATGATGGCAAGAAGCTCCTTATCATAGATGTTATAGTTGAGCTCAGCATCAATCATGGACTGAGTGTAGAAGGCGACTGGCCAGGGCTCCACACCATTGGCTTCCATCTGCAAGAGAATCTTGGTGATGGCATAGTCAGAGGTGTCACATTTTAGGATGATTGGGAAGGCAGAGTTGTAGTGCTAGAATATGGGAGTAGTTATGAAGGCCTCCTTTTGCAAGTTAAAGATGCTCTGTCACTTACTATCTCAGTTCCATGCAATGTCCTTGCATATAAGCCAGTTGAGGAGTTTTGTAATACCAGAGTAATTGTCTATAAATTTCCAGTAGAAATTAGTAAAGCCCAAGAAGGATTGTACTTCCTTGATGTTCTGAGATTGCAGCCAGTTAATGATGGCCTCAACCTTGTGGGAAGCTATGCAAACACCATTCAGAAATATGATGACACTAAGCTACTCAACCTCTTCCATGTGAAATGAATACTTCTTAGGCTTGGCATGGAGGTTGTGCTTCTGGAAGCATCTAAGGACCTGCCAGATATGCTTCTGGTGGTCCTCCCTTGAGTCAGAGTAGATGAGGATGTTTTCCAAGTAGACAATCATAAAAATATCACTCATATCATGAAAGATGGCATTTATGAAGTATTGGAATGTGGCAGGGAAGTTAGTCATTCTGAAGGGCATTACAAGATATTCAAACAGACCATACCATGTGTGAAATGCAGTTTTCCACTCATATTCTGGGGCAATGCAGATATTGTTGTAGCTAGAGCAAAGGTTAATTTTTGTGTAAACTTTGGCACTGCAAAGTTGGTCAACCAGATTGCCAATAAGCAGAAACAAGTAGTGGTTCTTCTTGGTGATCTTATTAAGTCCCTAGTAGTTGATGCAGAGTTGGAGAGAACTGTTCTCCTTCTTGATAAATAGAACTGGGGCTCTGGCAGTGGAGGTGAAGAGTTGGATAAATCCCTTTCCAAGCATTTCATTGAGGTAGTCCTTGAGGACCCAGAGTTCAACTTCTAACATGTTGTAGATCTTGCTAAAAGGGGAGGTGGCTCCTTCCTCAAGGCCAATTGTATGGTCATAGAGGCAGTGAGGAGGAATCTCTTTAATGTCACCTTTGAAGAATATATCAGCAAACTCATGATATTCTAGGAGAACTACTTCTCAGAGAATTTGTTCCTCAGTTTTCTTTTCCAGGGAGATAGTGTTTCCTTGTAAGTGTTCTTCTGGGAGAGATGGCAAGGCATGTAGCTGAAATGTGGGGGTTCCATCCTTTATAAGGTGGGCAAAGGGGGTGGCTCCAATGATCCTAAAGTTGAGTGCATTTGGGTTGATTGGAGTCCCAGATGCATTGGCTGGAGTGAGTTTGATGCATGTCTGAGGTTGGCCCAGGTAGTTCAGCCCTTTGTATCTGTTCCAAAAAATGTTTAGGAGTTGAGTAGAGGCCTTGTGAGTTTGGGCAAGCATTGGTGGTGCATGGCTAGGGGGCATAGCTATCACTCTGAGGGTGTCAGGCACTAGGTCACTTCCTAGGGCCTGAAGATGCATGGCAGTTGAGGAGTGGTCTTTGGGTCCCAGAAAGGTTATGGTGAGCATTCTCCAATTGATGTCAGGGTTTGTATTATGTAGCTAGGGTAGTCCTAGCACTATCAGAGTCAACTTATGAAGTTGCATAACCAAGAAGTTGAAGATGAACTCATAATCATTATCTAGGGTCATGTGTCCCAAGTGAAATCTTTGGATGGGGCCAGAGGAGGAGGGGGTGCTGTTAAGGCATTGTAAGTAAAAGGGTTGGTTGAGGAAGTTGTAAAGAAGGTCAAGGGCATTGCTAATGAAAACTCCAGTAGCTCCACTGTTAATGAGGGCCAATATTGGTCCCAGGGCACTGTCTAGCCTAGCATTGATAATGAAGGATTGGGACAAGTGAGATTGGAGCCTGGGGAGTGGTGAGGGTCTATTTAAGAAATCCCTCAAGGTCGATTCTAGAGAGTGTGGGATATCAAAGGGGAGTTGCTAGTCATTGGGTGTTGGCTCTTGAGTCAGGCAGAGGGTGAGATGTCACCCTAAGACCAGGGATGTGGAGGGGTGGAGTTTGGTAATCAACATCCAAAGGGTGTGAGTCTGTCCATTGGTGAAAGTAATGGGCATATGCATGAAGTGAATGATGTCCCCCGCTGTAGAGGTGTCCTCGCCAAAGAGGCAGAGCCGCACTAGGACTGGGAGTTGTTGAGCAGGTTCCAGGGCAAGGATAGACCATGCTTTGTCAATAAAGTTGTCTGTGGCACCACTGTTGACAAGGGTGTTGAGAGGGATTCCAGAGGAAGTGAGGCAGGTTTTGAGAAGGAGGGAGTGCGAAGAGTGGGAGAGTAGGTAAACTGTGAGGGTGTTCTGTGCAAGTGTTGTGGAACAAAGATATGAAACCAGGGTGGAGAAGACATCGGGGTTGATTTCACAATTTAGGGCATCTTCTGAGTCTAAATCACTAGGTCATTTTCCAAATATTCATAAGTGGCGTCCTCCCCTTCAAAGGTCCAGGTGGCGCATCCCATAACCTATCATTGGGGACACTTGGAGATGAAGTGGTCTTTCTCACTACAGAGTATGCAAACTCCCTCCCTCCTTTGTTGCTTCTGCACATCCTTTAGAATCTCAATCCAGGGTCATCCCTTTTTTGGGAGCTGGTTGGTCCAGAGGGCCTCTTTGTCCCATTCGTCAGTGAAGTCAGGACCCTCAGAGTCTTCTGAAGGTTCCTTGGGGCTTGGCAGGTCACCCAGGTTGTTGGCAGCCATGGTGGCATTGAGTCAGGCCTAGAGGCAGGTGCCACTGCCAGTGTTAGTGTTGGGTGGGCCACAACTTACCAGGAGTCTGCCACCAGAGAATGTGGGAGGGTCATTGCTTCAGGTTTTGAGGTTGGAGTTTTTGCCAGAAGGCCATGGGAGTCCTCCCCTAGGGTTCCAGGGGGCTCAGGAGTTTGAGTACTCACTGTGGTCTTCCCAATATTGTTGGTCAATTTGCATAATGAGGGCCTTGTATCCATTATAGGAGGATTGTTTCAAGGCAAGTCAGAGGATGTCCTTGATATGTTGTAGTAGTGCGCAGCGGAGAGCATACTGGAGGGCACTGTAATTCCAATCTGTCTCATAAGCTTCCTTCTCAAAATGTATGATAAAAGTGGTGAAGCGCTCTTTAGAGTGCATCCAGAGGTTGAAGAGGTTGTTTTCAGCCTTGGCTACAGTATCATAGATCCTGAACTTCTTGAAGAACTTATCAATGAAGGCTTGCTAGCGAAAGAGTGCTGGGTTGTTGGGGTCAAACTGGATGAGGGCTGTATAATAGTTGAAGGTAATCCCCTAGAGGTACAAGGCAGTAAAGGCCACCTGGGAGCTATCAACCTGGAAAGTGAGTGGCTTTGCCTGAAACGTATTAAGACATTGGGTGAGGAATGTATGCCATTTTTGGGGGGTCCCAGCTCATGAATGCATCAGGTTTTTGGATGTTCAGATGCTCTTCATAGGCAAAGGCATTGCAAACGTCTTCAGGTCCAGCGCCATTGTGGGGAGGGGGGCTGGCATTGTAGTAGTAATAATAATGGTTACCCCCTCCTCCTTATGAAGGAAAGGCACCAAGGGTGGGACCCCATCTGCTTAGAGGGCCTCCTCCAAGCAGCTCACTTGGGAGTCTGCACCCAGGAGGCCCATTGTCCCAGAGGGGTTCATTCTGACTAGGAGAAGGCCTGGGTCTCCACGCAGGGGGTGGCAGAGGTGGGCAGAGGGTATTTGGTGATGTTGGGTTAGTTTGAGGGGGGCTGGGTGCTGGGTTAGGTGCCGATTGCATGGAGGCTGTTTAAGCTGGAAGGGTCACACTTGCATTGAAGGTCTTGGGGGGTTCTATAGGTTAAAGTGAGGTAGTGGATTGTGATGAAAGCTGGATTCCAGGGGGGCCGGGGCAGACATGGAAGGCTGTGCTGAGACAGTTATGGGTGCAGGTGTGGGGAGTTGTTTGTTGTTGCTGCATGTAGGCTCATCAATATAGCACAGCATGTTGTCCATGCTAGTGGTGTCTGTCCAGGGCCTACCCAGGTTTGCCAGAGGCAGGGATCAGACATTGTCCATTTGTGGGAGTAGTTCCAGGAGTCTCTGGGGCTATCCCCAGGTTTTGAAAGTACTAGGGATGGAGTTAGCCCTATGATGAGTTGACAAGCCTATCATGCAGGTGGCAGGCTGATCAAATAGTCTTCCTGCCAGATTGAGGGACTGCAGTATGGCCGAGGTGTTTTGTCATTTTTCCCATTGTCATTGCTTTGTAGTGGAAACCATGGGGGCTGCCAGAGCCAGTTCCAGGAGTTCCCATCAGATGTGAATTGAGTGACCTGGATCTGTGGGGTCATTGAAGGGTTAAGGGGAGGGAGACACATGCACTTCATTGAGCAGTTGATGCAACTCTTCATGGAGGATCATATTTTGTCTATACTTTACCATAGTCTGCTCCAGGAGTTCTCCTCATGTGAGGTGATCCCCGAATTTGACTAAGCAATGGGCCCATTTCTCTGGAGTGCCTACAAAGTCATCATGTCTGAAATCTGTGAGTAATGCCCTTGCTCACCTTGCAAAGTCCTCCAGCAAGATCCTGAGTAAGCATAGTACTTCATCCCACTGCTGTTCATACTCCTCAAGGCATCATTGTCCTATGGGTGAGAGGGGTCCTAGCAGGTAGAACGACAGTCAGGTAGTATCGAGGGGGGTAGTCATAGTTGGGAGGTTCTTGGAGTTGGGGAGTGGGGTGCTGGTAGCTGTAATAGGGGGTGGGTGCAAAGGAGCCCTCACTGGGGGATACTGGGCAAGGTCTGCTGGAAGCTGGTGGGGTCTCCAGCAAGCCCCTGGGGATGCTCCAATACAAGGAAATCTCCACGGGTTATGTCATGACTAGGTTGGGCAGAGGGGCCTGGCTGACCAAGAACCCCAGATCATAGAGGGATGGGTTAGGGGCCCAGCGACAGTGGAGATATTGGGGTTTGTATGGGAGGGGTAGATATTTGCATGGAGTAATGATCCAGGACCAGATACCTGTAAGAGTCAGTCTGGTAGCCTGTGGAGTAGTAGGTGTGAGTATACATAGCCATCAAGAATAGTGTAAGGAGGGAGTCTTGATATTATATCAGGTTCTGCTAAGTTGGGGGCTTTCTGGAAAAGCAATGCCCTTATAAGGTAGACTTAATCTATAGATACCCAGGTGTTTGAAGCTCTGAGGCTAAGGCTCTGGGGTTCAAGACAGGAATAGGGGGGTGGTTCCAGGGAATGGAACTTGACCTGGGGCTTCAGGTATTTTGTAGAGGTTAGGGGTTGGAGGGGATCAAGTCAGAACTAGAGGTTCTAAGACAAGACTCAGTTAGCAAATTATAAGTTGCAAAATGCATACTGAACTTAGAGCATGCAATTATTTAGGTGTGCTAGTCAAAGTGTACCAGTCAGTGCATACCAGTCAAGCAAGAGGGCACACAACAATTCAAGTAATATCAAGACTAGTGAATACAACAGAGAACTACACTATAAGTACTATGGGGTCAGGTTTTGGAGTTCTGGGGTGTCTGGGATGGGTTCCAGGAGACATTGAGTAGTGAGCAGGGACTGTATACTTGGATTGTGCATGTGGGGTGCACAATCAATTGGTGTGGAGGGAGTTGTAATGCATGATGGCCAGAAGCAGGCTGCGTAATCCAATTGTTGCTGGCAGTTGATCCCGGGGTCCGTGATGCAGGGTTCCTGGGGGGTTGGCTGATGTCGGTTGTGATGCATGTGATGGCGGTATCAGCAGCTGTGGGAGTGGAGTGCATTGTGGGGTTAACAAAAGAGGGTCCTGGGTGGGGTTCTGGGTTTGTCCCAGGAGACTCTAAAGGGGGGTCGTGACACTGTACCTCAAGGTTTAGTCCATGTTACTCATTAAGCTAGTTGAGTTTATAACAGTGGATAAGAGTGATGATTGGCTAGAAGCTCTCCTTTTAAGATGAAGTTTTCTTTTTCTAAGTAGAGTTTTTGGATTAAGCAATTGAGCAACTATGCTTTAGCTACTGCTACTAATACAAGTCTCCCTCTTTCCTGATCTAAAAGCAATGGTTTTGACACTAGGTTTAGCAATCTTGGATATCTTGAACCAAGACCCAGGTAGTGTAAAACTAATAGTATAGTTTTGGGGGGTGAACTCTAGGTAAAGATCCAAAAGTACTTGATTTGTGCAATAAAGCCCCTTGTAGTGGGCTCCAGATGATGCAAAATTAGGTTATTTGAATTAGTCTGAATAGAGGCAATTACAAATGAACCAGCTTTTACTAAGTTCTGGGGCTAAATTATACTTCACAAAGTACTTTTATAAAATATATAGGTGGATAATAGAGTTTATTGATTTTTCAGTCAATTCAACCTCAGTCACACTAAAAGAAGGTCTAAAAAGCATATCAAACTATTGATCTGAAGTATACTATTGCCTTGGGCCTAAGATATCCACTCCCTGGAGATTCTGAGCATAGGCAATCAGCAATCTGCTAAATGTCACAGAATCCCCCTCTATTTATGTTATTTCTCTCCCTTGTGATGCATAACATTTTCTGGTTATTCCAGGACATTTTCCAGTTATTGGGCCTCCATTTTCTGGTCTTAAGAGACTTGGTATAAATTTTCCTGGCCAAGAGAGAGTTCTTCAATGCTTTCAGTGCTTTAATTTCATAAATTATTAATATCTCCCTCAGTCCTTCTCCAAATGCCTTTAAATTTTTTTTATCATGTGCAAATTAATTAGACCTTGCCAGCAATATTAAACACACTTCCTGCCAAGATATAAGCATTTTTCTGACACCTGCTTAATTTTCCTCAACAACTAAATTTTGCTTTTTCCATCAAATCACTAATCCCTCTATTAGTTCACCTCAGGATGCCTTCAAACAACTTCTATTGTATGTGGATTAATCAGTCAATCAAAATAATACCCAATATATAGGGATTTACATATAGTCTTGCTGAGATATGCTCATTTTATTATTAAGATGTGATGCTAAATTGATGGCCTTGCACAGCCACAACCCCATTTAGCAGTAGATTATCTTATCAGTTGATGCAATTATATCTCTGATGATGCCATCAGATGCCATCAAATCTGTGGTGATTGCCTTGATTTGTCATCAGTGCACTAATCAACAGCTCTGTTGAGAATGCTCAATGTTTACATAAGATAAATCATCTAATCTCCAGAACCTAAGCATAGTCACATAATTATAGTTATATAATAGAATTGGGTATGCATTGGATCAAAATACTAGTAAGCTGATTTCTCAGCATTTAAGCCACTGATAAGGCTAATCTAACTTTAGTTAGAGAAGAAATTTTAAAGTGGTTCTAGCTATGTCATTTGCCTACAGCTTTCAGCAGAAGTCTGTTTTTATTCAGACTTGTTAATGATTAATAGCTTTGTCATATCTCATAGTTTAAGACTGATATATCAGTAGAAGGAAGAACTAGAATGTCTAATAGGTCTTTTCTACCTAGAAAACCAGCTAGTATATTACTCCATGATAAAATAGTTCAGTTATATAATAAACAAGTAAACTTGTACTTTGAATAGTTAACAAATGACACTTCAGAAGTTCTTACTTACTCTGCCTAGGTAAATGCTACTAGAGATACCAGAGATGATATATTAGAAAGGATCCAGCATAGTAATTCTAATAGACTTGAGGAGCTGGAGAAAAACTTCAATAAAATGACTGATTTACTTTTAGTATTGATTAATACCAGAAGGACAGCCAATCCTAAAGAAGTACAATAAAACAACTCTAAGGATTCTTAGAGGGCTCAAAGAAGGTGACAAGAAAAGAGACACCTCTACTTAGAGTGCCTTTGCTACCTAAAAGATTACCTGAAAAACCCTGAAAAGAAAAAGTGACTTTGGTGACACCACCTAAAGTTGCATCAAAACTGGATCTACCTTTTGAGGTTTTTAGAGGGCTCAAGGAAGGTGACAAAAAAAGAGACACCTCTATCCAGAGTGCCTTTGCCACTTGAGAGACTATATGAAAAACCCTAGAAAAAAGAAGTAACTTTGGTAATACCACCTAAAGTTGCATTAAAACTGGCAAAACTGAATTTATCTTTTGAAAAGGTGCCAGCCCTCAATGAGGATCCTAGAGTAGCTGTGCAGGACACAGTTGGAAGTTTCCTTCAAGAAACTAAGAGAGATTTGAATGATGGAGTTATAAAGAAATTGTAGAAGTCACTAGTACCCTTTATAACTAAAGAGTTATTGGAAATAGCACCTAGTCTGAAGGAAGCAATGATACAAAAATCAATGATCTGGTCAAAGATCAGGGAGAGATAGCAGTGAGTCTAAATGAGACTGAGGAAGAAGAAATAGTAGTGACTGGATATTCTATAAAACATAGAAGATTTACTCAAGAAGAGTTGAGAGATGTGTATCTACATGCTTTCTTAGCTACTAAGAAGTGTGGAAAGAAGGAGAGCAGAATATGTCTGCATATCTAAATGAACAAGTATTCTAGATACCAAATACTATTAAAGAGATGCTAAAAGAGAACCTATAGTCAAAAGCAGGTGTGGGGGAGATTGCTCAAGTATTTTCAAAAAAATACAAATTTATGACTAGAAAGATTAAACCAGTATTAGGGACTTCATCTGAGGAGTTTAGAATTGAGAGGTGCATTACTGGAGATTCACTAGCAGATATGCCTAAGTTGAATCCAAATCTACCAGATTTTGAACCAACAGGGAGGTATACAGCTGAGTGTAAAGAAATCATTAATTAAGCACATAATGATGGTTTTTTATGGCCAGAGGAGATGAAAGCTGTCCATCATCTGATGATGCTACAGAATGAGACTTTTGCATGAGATAATCCTCAGAGAAGAAGGCTCAAAGAGGAATTTTTACCTCCTGTAGTGATGCCAGTAATACTTTATACCTCTTGGGTGCTGAAAAATATTCCTATTGCTTGAGGACTTCATGATAAGATTTGTAAGATAATAAAGCAGAAGATTGAAGCAGAAGTTTATGAACCTTCCAATTCTTCATATTACTCTTAGTGGTTTACAGTATTGAAGAAGGATGGTGAGAGCTTGAGGATAGTCCACAGTTTAAAACTTCTAAACCAAGTCACTATTGCCCACTCAGGTCTGCCTCCAGCAACCAAGAAGTTGGCTGGTCACTTTGCAGAATATGCTTGTGGAGGTATCTTTGATTTGTATGGGGGATATGATGAAAGAGTGTTGGATGTAAGCTCAAAGAATTACACCACCTTTAAAACACCTTTTAGTGCTCTAAGGTTAGTCACTCTCCCAATGGGATGGACCAATTCAGTACCTATCTTTCATGATAATATCACTTTCATCTTGAAGGATGAGATACTACATGTTACTTGGCCATATATTGATGATGTATCAATTAGAGGTCCATCTCATAGATATGAGCTACTAGGTGGCAGTCAGGAAGTTATTTCAGAAAATCCAGGCATTAGAAGATTTGTATGGGAACACTTGCACAATGTGAACAGAGTATTACAAAGAATCAAATATACAGGAGGAATTTTCTCTAGAAAGAAGTCAGTAGTTTGTGCAGATGAAATTGTAATAGTTGGACATAGATGTTCCTATAAAGGTCAAAAACCAGAGACCAAATGGTTTGCTACTGTTATGGGCTGGGGAGACTGTAAGGATGTATCAGAAGTATGCTCATTTTTAGAGACATGTGGTACTTTTAAAATATTCATTAAGGATTATGCTAAGATTGCAGCACCTATTAACAAGTTGATATAAGCTAAAGTGCCATTTGTGTGGGGTGAAGAACAGCAACTAGCAATGGTGGAATTGAAGAAGCTACTCTCTGAAAGTGCTCCTCTAAAACCTATTGACTATGAGTCAGAAGGTGCAGTGGTGCTCTCAGTAGATACTTCTTGGATGGCAGTAGGATTTGGGATCTTTCAAGAAGCAGCTAATGACTCAAAGTAATGCACTTGTGCTAAGCTTGGATATATCACTCTAAATAAAAGAGAGGCTTGCTTTTTACAGCCAAGGAGGGAGCTTTTTAGTCTGATGAGAGCTTTACAAGCCAACAAGTATTGGTTGATTGGTTGTAAGAAACTTGTGATTGAAACAGATGCCAAATATTTGAAAGGAATACTAAGCAATTCTGAGATAGGCCCCAATGCTACTATTATGAGATGGATAGAAGATGTTCTTCTCTATTATTTCACACTAAAGCATGTGCCAGGCAAGACCTTCAATGTAAATGGACTATCAAGGAGACCAAAGCAACTTAGAGATGAGGAGTATCCACCAGTTGATTTAGAGTTAATGGGTAAACCAAAGTCAATGTACTTTGAGTATTCAGACAAGGACAACAAGGTACCAGGATGGAAAGAAAGAGAGCCCTTAGAGCTTGAAGAGTTTGCAGACCAAATAGATACAAGAGGTGGCTATCTACATATAGTAGCTACTGATATCTTAGAGTTTAGCAAAGAACTTGAGCAAGCTAGAGCACAAGAAGAGAACTTTAGAGCTGCAGCTTTGAGTTAATCACAGGCCTCTAGAATAGATCCAGTAGCAGTACTATTTATGTCTATATCACTGTTGCCCAAAGAGAGCTTAGAGGAAAATGATGTAAAAGAGACACAGGCTTATCTAGAACATAAAAAAGGTAGTGAGGGTGAAGAATGGGATAGCTTGTTACCAATTGTTAAAAGCTGGCTACAAGATCCAAGCTCAGAGCCCAAAAATCTACAAGGCTATGATATAGAAAGGTTTAAGAAGTTTGCTAGGCAGCTCTTCTTTAACAAAAAGGGCAGGCTATATAGAAGGAATGTTGAGGAGACATACAAACTAGTAGTAGATTTAGACAGGTGACTATTTATATTAAGAGCAGCCTATGATGCTTTAGGACATAGAGGAGCTTATGTTACTAAGATGTTGATATAAGAGAAATTTTAGTGACTTGGCATAGATAGTGATGTGCAGTGATATGTTAGTACTTGTTACAACTGTAAAATTTGTCAGAAGACAGTAATAAACTGAGCACCAACTGTAATTTACACTCCTTCTATTTTCTAGACCATCCACATTGATACCATGCATATGACACCAGCCTCTAATAGTTGTAAGTATATTATCTATAGTAGATGTGCATTGTCTTCTTGGATGGAAGGACATCCTCTGAGGAAAGAAAACCATAAGACTATTGATGCAAAATTAGGTTATTTGGATTAACCTAAATAGAGGCAATCACAAATGAACCAGCTTTCACTAAGTTCTGGGGCTAAATTACACTTCACAAAGTACTTTTATAAAATATATAGGTGAGTAATAGAGTTTATTGAGTTTTCAGTCAATGTAACCTTAGTTACACCAAAAGAAGGTCCAAAAAGCATATCAAACTATTGACCTGAAATATATTATTGCCTTGGGCCTAAGATATCTACTTCTTGGGGATTCTAAGCACAGGCAATCAGCAATTTGCTAAATATCACAGAATTCCCCTCTATTTATGTTATTTCTCTTCCTTGTAATGCATGACATTTTCTGGTTATTCCAGGCCATTTTCCAGTTATTGGGCCTCCATTTTCTGGTCTCAAGAGACTTGGTATAAATTTTCCTGGCCAAGAGAGGATCCTCCAATGCTTTCAGTGCTTCAGTTCCACAAATTATCAATATTTCCCTCAGCTCTCTTTCAGATGCCTTCAAACCTTTTTCATCAGATGCAAATTGACTAGACTCTTCCAATGATACTAAACACAATAGGGTTTGGTAGTCTTTCTACTGAGATATAAGCATTTTACTAACATCTGCTCAATTTTCCTCAGCAGCTAAATTTAGCTTTTTCTATCAAATCACTAATTTCTCTATCAGTTTGCCACAGAATATCTTTGGACAACTTTTATTGTGTGCAGATTGATTAGGTAATCAAAACAATACCCAATATGTAGTGATTCACATATATTCCTGCTGAGATATTCCCATTTTATTAACAAAGTGTAATGCTTTCCTGAAAATAAGTAACCTGATCTCTGAAAATCTGAGCATAGTCACATGATTATAATCACATGATTAATTTGGATGCACATGTCACATGATTATAGTCACATGATTGATCTGGGTATGCATCAAATCAAAATACTAATAAGCTGATTTTTCAACATTTAAGCCACTGATAAGGCTAATCCAACATAATCTAGAGAGGGCTTTTTAAGGCAGTTCTGGCTATATTATTTGCTTACAGCTTTCAGCAGAAGTCTGTTTTATTCAGACTTTTTGATGATCAATAGCTTTGTCTTGTCTCATTGTTGAAACAAATATATCACCATCAGGAATGCTGAGTGTTGTCTAGTTTTGAGGAGTGGTAACTTTGGGAAAGCCCAGTGATCAGATCATTGATGGTCAGGTATCAAAAAAGAAGGGAGGCAGGAATCAGTGTGGTTGTGCCCAAGGAAGTGTGGTGGAGTCATGACAAGAAGTTCATGTATATTGCTATGTATTTTGTAGCCATCAGTGCTTGTGCATCTTTTTTCTTTGAAAATTCTAGCACTATTGTATTCCTTGTTCTGTAGTTCCAATTCTGCACACATCCACCTAGATTATCCCATTAGTGCAACTTTAGTCATAATTGGGTTAAACCTTTCAAATTCTTCTTTCAGCTCATCTGAGGTATTATAACTACCATTTCCATCTCTCCCCATCCACACTTCATTGATCCTGACTTTGTATTTCCTGTCATCTGTTAACATGTCAATGGTGTGTAGCAGCACTCCAAAAATATCAATGAACTTCTCTACATGTCTTTTCAATGCCTCTCCTTTCTCACCTTCTTGCATCATGATAATCAGATTCTGATTATGATTGTACTGTGCTAATGCTACCTGTAGGTGTTTGATGCTCTCTGATTATATTAGGTGGTTATTAATCAAGTTTACCAATCTCTAGGGATTCAGTTGATTTAGGTTAATTTTTTCACCTCTTATGACTATAATTAGTTATGCTGGATGATATTGGTCTCTCAGAAATCATGGTGTATATTATCTGCACTAGGTCAGTATCTTGACTGCTGTCAAGTTGGTGTCATTGGTCTATAGGTTGATCCATCTGCCATAATTATTCTTACCTCCTGTTTTTCCACAGATATCTGTTGTACTCTTCTGGCTTCTGTCTATTCCACCCCTTGTCTTATAACTAGACTATTAACTATTTTGGCTAGGTCTTTAACTATAGCTTGTAGTTCTGCCATTTTCTATAGTGCTCATGAGGTATCAGCATCTTTGTTGTTGATGAACTTTTCACCTGCAGTTATTAGCTCCAGTATGAACTTCTATGCTATTATATGTGCAGCCTTTATAGCCCATGTTTCCCATATATGGTGGTCAGAAAAGTGTTTCAGCTCTCTCCAGAGATGTTCCAGTTAGTATATAATAATGGTCTCAGCTTCTGCTGTTTTCACCTCATCTTCTATCTCCATGTCTGAGTTTATATCACTTACTGCCTCCTGGCATTTCTTTGGCCACATGAGGATTTTTAGTTTTTGTTCAATCTGCTGTCTAAGAACCTCTATGTCATTTTGTTTGCATCTTCCCAAAACCAGTCTTGTTGGCAAGGTGTTTTTGTCTGGATCTGGATCTCTCAGGTGTCCATCTTAATACCCTCTGGTTTTCTTTGTAATGCTTTTACTATATATTTGTATTGCACTTTCTCCCCTTCTTACTTCTTAACCATGGGAATTTTATAGTCAGTCAGTGGTATCAGATCAAGAGGCATCAATAGTTGAATCAATCAAAGCATTGATCAATGTCTATGCAAGCAAATTGATGCCCTCACATGATCCTGGACATATTTACTTCAACCAATATCTTTGTTCATGCCAAAGTACAGTTGCCAAGAAGGGTCAAGGTCTATTTCACATTATGTAAGTGATGGCTTGCATTTTTCACTAATGGAGTCCTACCTATAACACTGTGACAGCATGTGCAACCATTGATATAGTCAATAACTGTCATTATATTGCATCACATCACATCTTCTAGCTGGTTTTCATGCCCTCTGTTTTAACCTAGTTGTATGAAGTTTCTGTAGCTCCTCTGTTTCTACTCAATGGTATATGAATATGGAACCAGTTATGAAACAAGTTGTGGTTGAAATTTCATGCCTAAGGACTGAATAAGTATTTATATTGTGTGATACTGAGCCAACTCATCTGCTTGTGGAACTTCATTTGGGATCACACTTGGGCCCATGAAGAGGCAAAAGCTCACTGCTCCCAACAGGTGAGTTGGATCAAGAGATATGATCTTTATATGCAGGGTTAGAGTCTGGAGTTTTCCAACTGAGAGTGCATTAAAAAACTTCATTAGACTTCTTGTCTCTCTCCATATCTATTTACCAGGACTGCAGTCAATGTGTTAAATCAGAAGGCAATTCAGCTCCAGAGAAAGTTACCATCAGGGTGAGTTTCTGCTTGGCTTAATCACTGGCTATTTTTGATGACCTATAAAGATTCCACTGATTATTTCCTGTAGGATTGTGGTTGTGGCAAGACATAAGAAGAAAGAAAAGCAGTGAATAACTTATTCCTGCCTTTACATCACAGAGTTACATATGATTTACCCAGCATCTCTCACTCAAATAATGCAGAAATCTCTTAAAAATGTCTCTTTTCCTTTTAAATGTGTTGAATAAATGATGCTTGAATAAGTGCCATCACACATACTCCTTTGTTGGATGGCTACTGTGCTAAAAGCTTTGACATGGCCACTGCACTGAAAGCTTTAACAATAACCATTGTTCTACAAATACCTATATATAAATAGATTACACCCTCAGTCAATTATATGAGACTGAGGGTGAACAACCAAACTTATATTAAATTACACACTTATACTTACTGTCCAAGTAGATTTAAGCTTATTTAATCTACTTAAATACAGTGAGATACAGTGTTACTTTATTTACTTGAATCTATTGTTACATGGCCTGCTTTCTAAGATGTCAATGCTCACAAGATGTTGACTTGCTGGGAGAGCCAAGAGTACTGGCAGTGCAAAAAAGTTCCTATTGTGTGCATCGGTGAGAAACGCACGACTTAGGCCAGACCAAGGATAAGCTATCTTTTTTAGCTCACATGACTTAGGCATGACTCGAAATCCACTGTCACGGAGTTTCAGGACCCCAGATACTAGCTACGATTTGTAAGTGATAACATCAAAATAGACCTTGACCCCTCTCGGCAACCGTATAAAGACAATGGATCCATTGTTTATCTTTTCTTTCTTCATTGTTACGGACCTCGTATATAATCTAGCTATGCTACCATTCATCCTCGTGTCTCACCACTCACGTAGAGCTTGTCAGTCCTTTGGACGACGAATTTTCTTTCTCCCACCCTTGCCACTTACCCCTCTTTTCTGTGTTTTCATTCATTATCAATTAGCACATGTCTCGTAGTTCTCGCCTGTGCCGGCTTGAGTACGGTTTCCATCCTGGGATCCGTGCAAGAGAGCACTTGGCGACCAAATAGATTCTATTTGCCTGCATCACAATGGGTTCATCTCACTTTAAAACTTTATCAAAATCTCCACCTACTAGTATCATCACCCCTCTTTTCTCATCTTCTCTTATCCTGCGTTGGGAGCCAGCCATAGATAATGAAAGTCGAGTCCGGAACTGGTCACACACAGGGTCGCGTGGTCACAAGGACCCCCTGGCATACAACCACCCTCACCCAACTTCCCTGCGCACCTCGCGTTGCACAACCCAATCAACTAACTTAGGGCGCCTAGCCCCATACCCGTCGGAGATTACATAATTCATATGCAATGAGTGACTGACTGATTGGCGCCTCTATTGACATGTGCTACAGCCTGATCCTGGTGAGAACTTTCCCTCTCCCCGTCGTCTCGTAACTTAGCATGGGCATAGAAGAGCGCAGGAAGCAACTTATGACCAGCGGTGGTCAAATGATAAGGGGAGACCAACATCCAATCCATGTAGCCGGAATACGCGAGATCTCGAATACCTTGTGTAACTGCCTAGCGGAGTCCACGAAGGCGACGCCCATTGACCAATTAAATCGTGTCATCAACGTTCCTTTGCCTTTCGATACCCACCGGCGACTCACGACTCGTGGATGGACCCTAGAGGAGCTCCTCAAACAAGGCGGACGATTCTATCCAATCAAGCGATTCCCTCTCAAGTCGGCCAAGAAAGCGATCATCAATTTTGACGAGACCGGGCTTCCTTGTATCATATACGACCTCCATCGGGACTCTAACTGGCCAAAACAATTCAATCCGAGCTGGTTGGAGAAGCACGGGCCGAAGGGTGTGTTCATTCGATTTAAGTTCAGCATCTCAGCTGGATCTGTTCAATTGGCTTAATAGAAATTTTTGCTCGGAATATCTACAACTCGACCGAGAAAACCATGCTTCTGGATAATTTCATCGAGCAGTCCCGGCAAAAAGCTTCTACGTTCGCATCCTCCGAAGGTGAGGTTAATTTAATGATTGTTTTACCCCTACTAACAGTTTTTTCAGAGAAAGAGAGACTGTATGGCGAATATTTGAAATGTCCTGAACGATGGGAGAAACAGCTTCGAAATGCTGAACTTCTTCCTTCATTTCTTTTACCAGGAAATGATCAAGATCTGTTGGTCAGTTTTTTCGTAATTTGTAATGCTCGCCATGACCGAGGAATCTAGATACCACACGACGTTGATACTTTCAAGTGCCATGTCGGGATTGGTGATACTTTTGCCCGTTTTCAGCTAGACCTATGTGCTTCGTCCGGACACAACCTTATGTGTTATACGGAAGGAAACGGATCATCATTCTGGTTCATGACTGAAGGCAAAGACTCTCCTAAAGCATCGAAATACTTCCAGGATTTGACACGAAAGATGGGTCATGAGGATCATGTTCTTACTGTTCAGCAACTTGCAGAAGCACCCTTCGCCATATATGTTGCCGAACAGAAATTAGGAGACCTTGTCTTGATTCCTCCCCGCAGCTGTCATCAGGTCGTGAACCATGGAGGTCTCACTATCAAGACATCATGGTCGCGAATGGTTTTGAAAGGGCTGGAAGCGGCTTATTATCATGAATTGCCCGTGTACCGCAGGTGATCTTCCTCCCTCATCTTTTGAAATCATACGTTTATGAACCCTTATTTTTAGAGTTTGTTGGCCGGAAAGATACCGCGTCAAATCGCTTATATACCTTAATCTACTGAAGAGAAAGGAGACTTTGGTTTCGTTGAGTAAATCGAAGGATCAGGATTTGTTGACGCCGCAGAAGGACAAAAAGTTTTTATCGTCAACGGAACAATTACTGAAACTCTTTGGGTCCGTTCTCCTGGAAGAGTCTCCCCCGCGAAACCGTCGTCTCCACAGCCTGAAATCAGTATCACGACCATTAGATACCCCTGATTCCTCGAATGCATCGTCCACCCTTACCCCTCAGCTCGCATGCGACTTTTGCGGGACAAATATCTTTCAAAGTTTTTTTGAGTGTCTCAAATGTATCCCTGATTCAAAAGTAAAACATCAAGACCGTCTTGTCATTTGCCCTGGATGTTACGTCGAAGGCAGGAGTTGCAAATGTGGTGATATGGACCCAATTCAGTGTCGTCCTTTTCAAGAACTTCTTGCTGTTCGTGATAAGGTGGCGGAGTTGTTGTCGAGGTTCAAGACTAATCCGATTCCTAAGTATGAGGATACGTGAGTGAACATTTTGTTGGCGGTTTCAAATGCTTTACGTTCGAGATACAGAACTTACAGTTTTGCGATGCGAACGTTCAGAGCGGCTTGCATACTTCAGAATATGCGCGAGAAATCAAAAGTTCGTGTGGGTTACCTAACATGACTCTTTAATCTGCTCTTTAATCTGATACGTACTCATCCTACAGGGAGAAGAAAGAACTTGTTCCGCATGTGCTGCTGCCCCTAGTCTTGTTGTTCCTTCGTATGTACTCGATTGTAAGAAATGTCAACGGGCAATGTGTTTCCCGCATATTCTGAAGTCGCAAAAGCTCCATGCTGCCGATGCGATTCTGATTCACTTCTACGACCCGATGCATGAAGAGTACCGTGGAAGTTCTCTTCAGAAATACAAGAAGGGCGAGGATCACCTCTTCCAAACCCAACAGCTGGGTTGCAAGCCGGATCCCACACAACAACGTGTCCGTCTTGCGGAGCAATACCGAAGATGTCGGCCTATCAATCCGACCTTCGTACAAGCGGGGTGGTACGATGTTTATGTTGAAGTGCTAGTGAGCATCAAATTGAGATTCAGCCTCATGTGATGACTGAAAATGACATGTCACAGAGAAATACTGACGTTGGAAAGGATCGTCCCAACGTTTCACAAGACCCACTGTCTGAAGACTTATCGCGCCCGTTATCTCCAATATCTATCGGCAGCTCTCTTTCTCCTTTGTCGGAACTTTCGGATATTACCACAAGTAGTGCTGTGATGTCTACGTTGAAACGTAAACGTCAAGTATTGAATTTTGTTTCTGTGCCCAACCGACCATACAAGGTTAGAGTGCTACAGAAACCTATCTCAGGTGCTACAGGATCTGATCCCTCCGATCCTCGAGGGGTGGTTTTCAGTGCTCAGGTATTTTGTTCAGTGCTGGCTATTTCCTAGCTTTTTTTATCAATATTATGTTATAGCTACAATACATCACTAGCAGCTCGGCCCCAAACTTTGATGCTGCTGAAGTGGCCCACGGAAGAAGCCAAGACCAAGTGCAGGTGCAATCACCTAGACCTTCTGGTTTTCCTGTGACTGTCGGGCGGAATAAGTCCTCATCACAGAGTTCGGCCTCTGGGGCCACGGAATCGTCGCTCAATACCAGGACTTCCTTG
>QLON01002002.1:0-19236 GCA_003313675.1 Termitomyces heimii | reverse complement strand
CATGTAAATTCCCATAAAATCATGTTGTCATTCAATGTGTGATTCCATATTTGACTAGCTTGTTTCATGCCATAAAGTCCTCTCAGTAAACACCAGACCCAATTCTCTTTCTTTGGTTTTTCAAAGCCTTTGAGCTGCATCATATATTGAATCTCCTCCTTAGTGATAATGCCTAAAAGTTGCTAAATGCCAGCAATAGTAATGTCAACTCAGTAGTAATAGTAAAGAGTAGCATTTAGGCTTACTAATGAGAGTATTAGACAAGTCCCAGAAACTCAGCAAGAATATGCAGTAAGTGAGAATGTGGTGAAGGATAAAGGCTTAGTAAAATGGAGTTGGAAAATGATGCTCTGCCATTTGTGGCTTTGCACACTAGTAATATTCACTAGCATAGGTCTAGTGCATAAAGTCAAAGTGCCACTTGAATAGTAGCAGTAAAGTGGCAAGAGTAGAATGGTTTAGAAAATGAGCTCTTAACTCTAAGTGGTGTAGAAGAGGGAGGTCTATTTGATGTAAGTATAGTATTTATAGTAAAACTATAAAGACCCCATCAGCAAGCTTCAGGGTCAGTAATGAATGATGAAGTTGAAAAGAGTAAGTAGTTTACTGTGAATTAATCAAAAAATTAGTAAGATCCATGCACAGTAATTAATTAATTGGTAGCAAAATGAAAATGTCACTTATAAAACATCTGAAAAACATTAGCTAATCATTGCCAGGTTACTTACCTTGTGCACTATATGGCCTTAATCTGTCCATCAGTGAATAATCAGTGGCATAACTTTGGTAATAATGGACATATCTGCTGATATGCCTGCTGCTGCCAGTAGCTGTTAGGAATTATTGGTCACCACTAATTAGTGCAACTGGTGATATGACAGGTAACTTGCCTTATAACTTCAAAACTTGCAGCAGTGGCTATTTAGTTAGTCACTAAGGAAACCATTACCAAATAGAGCTAAATACTAGTGAGATGAAGCAAAAGGAAATGAAGGGAAAGAGATCAGAAACTAAGGCAGGTAGAGGGAAAAAGGGAGATAGAGTTAGAGGAAATAGAAGGAAATAAATAGGGTAGAAACAAAAGAAGTAAGAGAAGTTATGGAGATGGAGAAAAGAAAATATGAGCTGGAGTAAATCAGAAGTCAGAGTTGAGCTCAGTTGAGTAGAGTTTTAAGCAGAATAGAATGGAGACCTGAGGGAATTGAAATGAGTTGGAAAGAGTCAAAAAAATAGAGAAGAGATAAAACAAGACAAAAAGGAGTCAAGCAAGAGAGAAAGAAAATTGATTTAGAGATAATTAGACTAGAAATAAAGAGATGATGAAAGAGCAAGAAGAAGCTAAACAAAACTGGAGAAACTATTGTAAATATTAAGATTTCTAAACTAATCACTGGAGCCTCTCCTAAGTACTTATGGGATATCTTAGGTGTAAGGAATGATTATGTGTCAGAGGTAATCAAGTAGCAGCAAGATCAGGCAGTGAATGATTATGTAGAAGATGGGTCTTGTGAGATGATTATGTGAGTAGTGGTTTGGGGTGTCAGGAGTGATTTAATGGCAGCTTTAGGGCACTGGAGTTTGCGCAAGATTGCAGGTGTATTATATCTTATTTGGGAAAGCTAAGTATTTTTGATGATTGAATCAGTAATGTTGGAGATTGGAAGAGGAAAAAGTGGGGGGTCAGTGTAGCCCTACTCAGGAAAGTGTGGTGGAGTTATGACATAACTATTCTACTGAGGAATAACTGGGGAAATTTCATAATGAGCTACTCTTGCTTATTAGTTATTGTCTGCCTCAATATAAATATTCATTGACATTGACAGCCTCTAAAACTGATGCTTTAGATAAGCTATGCTATAAGTATAAGCATAGTCCACTCATTCAATGAGAACTTTATTCTGCAATATAATATAAAGTGCATTGGCATCATTAAAATTAATGAATTGGTGCTTATTATTATAGACTCAATGAAGGGCTATGCTTAGCTCTGAAACTAGCTTCAAGGGCTCCTTGGGCAGCTTTGCTTCATTAGCCTCTCAATATAACCTGGATCTTGCAATAACTAGAGCAAGTCACCAGTTTATGACTATTTTCTCTCCACAAGGCACACTTAGTGCTTGCACATCTAAATAGAGTATGCCAGTAAATCTAATAAGTATAATTAAATGCCAACCTAAAAAATGTTTTTTCAAGGCCAGGCCAGCTGAAGATGAGTATATATTACACTAGTTGCTCCAGATAAAATGGCTGCTCATCCACCAGTGCTAGAATGGATTTTAGCACACTTTAATAATAAAATAGGCATATCTTAGCAGGAATACATGTAAACTCTTATATATTAGATATTGTTTTGCCTGCCTAATCAATCTGCATACAGTAGAAGCTGTTTAAAGGCATTCTATAGCAAACTGATAAAGAGATTAGTGATTTGATGGAAAAAGCTAAATTTAGTTATTGAGGAAAATTGAGCAGGCCTTGGTAAAATGCATATATCTTGATGGAAAGACCACCAAATTCTATTGTGTTTAATATCATTGAAAAGATCTAATTAATTTGCACCTGATAAAAAAGATCTGGAGGCATTCAAAGGAGAATTGAGGGAGATATCAACAGCTTATGGAACTAAAACACTAAAAACCTTAGAGAATCCTCTCTTGGCCAGGAAAATTTATACCAAGTCTCTTAGAACCAGATAATAGGGGCCCAATAGCTGAAGAATGGCCCAGAATAGCTAGAAAATGTTATGCATCACAGGAAGAGGAAATAATATAAATAAAGAATGATTCTGTAATATTTAGTAGGTTACTAATTGCCTACACTCAGAATCTCCAAAGAGTGGATATTTTAGGCCCAAGGAAATAGTATACTTTAGGAGAATAGTTTTATACACTTTTTAGACCTTCTTTTGGTATGACTAAGGTTGCATTAACTGAAAAACCAATAAACTCTATTATTTACTATTATATTTTATAAAAGTACTTTGTGAAGTATAATTTAGCCTCAGAACTTAGTGAAAGCTGATTTATTTGTAATTGCCTCTATTCAGACTAACCTAAATAACCTAATTCCACATCAATAGCTTCATGCAGGCTGGCTATAACTAGTGGCACAACCTTAATAGAGCTTACAATAAATTAAGTTATCTAGCATTACATGCTAATAATTGCATTCAATACAAATAGGTTAATGGCAAACATACTATTACAGATAATTATAATGATAATGTGTTAGGAGCTTCTATCACTATTGAAAGGTTAAAGGTGGCCAAAGAGAAATTGAAATCTAAATTTAAAGTAAAAGATATGGGGAAGCTGAAATATATCTTAAGGATTTGCTTTGACCATAACCTAACAATTGGAAATATCCATCTATCCCAATGAGTCTATTTGGAATGGATGTTCAAAAGATTTGATTTTTACATCTCAAGCCCACAAAGCATGCCATTCTCTGCTAGCCTTATGCTTACTAAATTCTAGTCTCCTCATTTGGACTTGCTTTTGTGATCCCAGGCAACTACACAATCTGAACTCTTCTTCTAGTATATTTCTAGAGTAATTTTAGACTTGCTTACTAAAGAGTGTTGACTTATATGATGCAGTATATAAATGAGACTCTTAATTTTTGCATCACTTACTAATAAGGGGCTAATATTAAATTTATAAGTTACATTGATGTGAATTTTGAAGAAGACCTAGACACCTAATGCTTAACTAGAGAATATATATTCACTATAGCTGAGGAAGCTATCTTCCAAAGTTCAAAATAGCAATCTATAGTAATTCTATCTATTATTAAGGCTGAAGATAATAAGTAGTTTGTTAAAAGTATCATTAATTATTAATGGATTAGATGCAAGGCACTTAAATTTGAGGTAAGGTGATTTCCAAGAGATACTACTTAGGAACTATACTTCCATTATGTCAAGTTGGCAATGCTAGATTGCTATTTCAAATTAAAAGGCATTAAGCACTTAAGTTAGCTGAGTAGGTGCTTCAGCACTTAATTGATCAAAGATCTTTGATTGTGGCTGTGTTGTATTTGTCAGCTGTTAGTTTTTGTTTTTAGTTATTTTCCCCATTTATAAACAGTATACCCATAGACTAAAACTCTCAGTAGTAGTAGAGCCAGATGCAGTTAGTACAACAATTAGTACAAAGAGGCTATTAGCCTTAACAAGCACTAGTAAGCAGACTTCTACCCTACCAAACAATGACAAGTGGCTACATACTACAAAATGTTGGGAGTTAATCTCAATATACAGTATATAAGGAATAAATAAACTCCTAATTAGCACTAATATAAAAGCAAATCCCAGAAATGGCAATGGAGACCATGGGGCTGCCATCTCTATTACTTAATATAAGCCTAGCCCACTACTCAGGCATAGCTAGTGTGCTAAAAACAATGCTGCTTCTCCAGCTATAAGGAGTATAAGGCATAATGCCTTAATTTAGTAAAATCTTTGTAGCATCTAGCATCCTATTAAAGGTGTTAGCCATTGAGGAAGGCAGAACTGCCTTCCATACCTCTAAAGCCTTGGCTTACCTGCAGATGCTTTATCCCTCTGCAAAGCAAAGGCTGTTGTCTTCATTAGTTAAATGATGGATAATATAGATTATATGCATGCTTAGTGTAAAACTGGTCTCCTTGCAATCTTAGCTGCTTGCAAGTAACAGACAACACTTCTAAATCAGGACACTAATAATAGAAAAAAAGCATATTAGTAAGGAGTGGAAGATGCACTTTCTTGCTTGACTAAGTCAAGCATTTTGATTTCTGGCCAAGAGGCTGGCCTGAAATTTGACATCCTTTTATATAATGATGTAAATGCTCTAGTAGCCCTCTGACTGCTGTAATGCCTTATAAGTGGCATGTCCAAAGTTGCATTATCACAACTAGAGTCTATGGTATCAACCACATTCTACAAGGAGCATGGGTCTATGAGCATTAATGGATGCTTAGCAGATGCTAAGGCCTCTCACCCATAATAGAAGCAGCAAGGCAAACATCTAAAAAGGCATATCTATATTAACATACTGTTTTCAGAAAATGCATTTGTCAGGAAACTAGTTATAGAGAATATTCATCTGGATTTTGTTGATATTTCTTTTGCTCTTCTCCATGAAATTGCTTTATATGAAGTTTTCAAATGATTTCCTCAAGGATGTCCCTGCCAGCATTAAATAAAAGCTTAGGGAAGGATACATATACTAAATTTGAGAAAGGCATCTATAGCTTGAAGCAAGGTACAAATTTTTCAAACAAGCACTTGCATGAAGTGCTAGTAAGCCTTAGTTTTATATAAAGCACCTCAGATTCTTGTATTTATATATACTTTTATAGCAGGATCTGCATTCTCATTCCTATTCATGTAAACAACATAATTATTGCTTCTAAATTATGGTCAGTTATCACTAAGGTCATTATAGAGCTATGCAAATGCTTCAAGCTGTGACACCTTGGCTTCATTACAGGGCTCCTTAGAGTTGTGATTTCTTGCAACAGGTTAAACTGGAAACTTTGAATCAACTAGAAGGTTTATACTATTAAAATCCTCTTATACTTTAACATGCTTAACTCTAGAGCTATTCTAACATCTTTGGAACCTGGTGCTAAGTTGTTTGAGACTAACTTTCTCCATATACCTGAGGACTAGGATAAGATGTGCAACATCTTATATATACAGACTACTGAGCACTTTTATATCTTATTATATATAGTCATCTAGATAATGCATATGCAATTAGCATCCTATGTTATTTCAGTGCCTATCTTAGTTAAAAATACAAGGCCATTAAATACCTTATATGCTATATTTAAAGTATGCTAGATTACAAAATTGAGTATTTTGCTTCCTCTATTACTTCTTTGCCATCATCTTTTACTACTTACACCAATGCTAATCATAGTGAAAACCTTAACAACAGTTGTTCAACAATATGATTGGTCCTTATAGTTACTGATGGTGCTATTAGCTGAATGTTAAAGCTGCAATCCATTGTTGCTCTTTCTATTATTGAGACAGAGTTCTTTGCTTCTAGCAAAACAAGCCAAAAGCTGTGTTGTATTAAGGAACCACTCTTTTAGAAGTTCTTTATTCTATATTTCCTTCCAATTTTCAGGCCTTTTTACTTTAACTTATCCACCTTCTATTCCCTTCATCAAACTGCTTACTGGCTGGACCATGGGAACAAACTTTCTTATTAGTTGAGAGCCTTTGTCAGACTCTGAGAAATAAATCACTTTTGACAAGGGCTCTAATAGAGCTCTCAGCAAAAGTGATCCAATTCACACTGTGATGTGACAATGTTACACTGTGACATCACAAATCTCCCTCTACCAGCTGTGTAATTAAGCTATAGCCTCTAAAGGTTGCTCTCACAAACATCTCTAAATTACTTTTCTCTACTCTCCACTTCTCTTTCCTTCACTGCTTCTCTTTATTGCTCAGCTTCTATTTATTTATCATCCTCATCTTATAGGTTTTCACTTCTAAACTTTTACTAGTGGGTTTTGTTGAGAAACATTCTAGTAAGTCACATGGCTTAATGGAATGTCTCCTAATATAAATAAAGTAAGCTTGACTCATCCAATTGGTAGATATACTCTTCTATGTTCTGGATTTGCCAGGGTCAGTAACTATACACTAATGAGGTTTTTCTTAAACTCTTATTAAATTTGGGCTCAAAGACTTTACTGCCAGGATATTGCCTTTATTGAGAGTTGATCTGCTGCTATCTGAGTCAGTCAGGTTTACTTTATATCTCCCAACAGGTTCTTGCTCAATAGAGCAAGTTCTCAAATCAGCAGGACCTAACAAAAAGTATAAATGATACACATATCTAAAGTTTGGGTTGTAAAATCACTTCAGCTTCAGCTAAAGGGAAATACATAACTATATAAATAAAACAGTATCACAATTCTAAATTAATGAGAGAGACATATTTAGAACTGGTTTTGTTACTCTTCATAAAAGTGAGAAATGATATCACATTTTTCAATAAGATATCCAAAGACTACATGAAGCAAAAGATTTTCTGATAGCAGTAAGAATTATATTCATTCAAGTAGTGGACAGGAAAAGTTCCAGTAATAGACAATCACTTCATATAGATATCTTGGAGTCATATACACTGATGTGTAATTACTAGTAAAGTAAACAGTTCAGCAAATGCATAGAGGAGTAGAAGATATTATTGCACAATGTTTAGCATAATGTAAAAACAGTTTTGAAACTTTCCATTGGGTTATAGCTTTGCATCTGAATCAATGCACCACCCTTTGCTAAAAACCTTCTTTGGATCATACTTTGCCTTCAAATTCCTCAATTTCAGAAGGTTCATGCTCCATATATGCTCTAGAGGTATAGTCATAGAGCTCAATACAGAACTAGCAAGAGTAATAAGAGGCCTCCCTATCTTTTTAACTTGTGTTGTTCAAACAAGATTGCCAATACTAGAGACCCATTTAGCCACTTTAGCATTTCCAGATGAGTTACTATGTCTAGATCAAAGAAATAAAAGGATAAATCAGACAATGATAGCTTGTCCATAGAGCTAATCTTGTGATGGCAACCATGTAATAATGCTTCTTTCTCACTCCAAACATCATATTCTCAACTTTTTTCTTAGTGAATTTATCTCTATGACTAAACTCCCACATCATGATTGAATCTTTAAATTCTTAATCTTCTATAAATTTCACCCAACTATCAAAGGCTTGACGGATAACATCATCCGACAAGTCACTGAATAGAGCACTGTCAATGGTCATATAATGTAGTGTGCTAGTGAGTGCCTAGTCAGTGCCATGAGAGACAGCTAAATATCCATTTACTGTTTGGAGGTCTTCAAAAATAGATTTGACTAGTTCATGGAAGAAAGCAAGAACTTTGTCCAGTGGTGTAGCATCATTTTCAATGTAAGGCAGAAGGAGCAATCTGGGCTTAGATTACTGAATAAAGAAGAGGTTCATTCTAAAAAGTCAAGGTCAAATTTAACAGTCAGAAAGATATATATAGAAGTCAGGTAGTCTTGTGCAAACATAAGAATCATTTTGGTGTTTAAGTGGTGGTTTTTAAGGTGCTCCTAGAAAAGTACAGAATCAAGTTGAAAGGTAATGAAGGAAGAAACAACTAGATGAAAAACAAATATGCATTGCTGCAAGAACATTTTGAAGATTAGTTCCAGAATATACCATGGCTCCTACAGTCATTGCAGCTGGTAGAGGGCATGTCTTTAATATAAGTTCTGTGATGACTCCAAATTGGTTAATGCCACCTGGTTCAAAGAATAATATTAATGAGTAAAAATGAAGAGACTTAGAAAATATTGAAGCTCACCACAGATAGCCCAGAAAAGATTAGATTCTTCCTCATCATTCATAGTAACAATCTGCCCATCAGCCAGAATGACAGTGGCTTGAATTAAGTTATCTATGCTAAGACTATGCTTCCTGGAGAGATGGAAGTATCCTTCAGCAAGAGTAACACCACCAATACTTAGAAAATGCACATTTCCACTAATAGAAACCACACCATATTTATCCATTTGAATATAGATGTCATTCCATAAAGCACCATTACTAATGAAGATGGAGTTCTTGTCTTCCAATAGTTTAACTGCATTAAGCTTGCTTATATAATCACTAAACCTCCTTTAGAAGATGAAGCCAGATAAGAATTGACTCCTCCTCCTTTGATGGCAATCTTGAGTGGAGGACTCCAAGATAAAGTAGCAAACTTGATTGCATAAGAGATATCTTGCATAGAAATAGGTTGAATGATGTAAGTGAGTTTCAAGACAGCATTCTTTGGGTAATGGTCCCTGGCTGAGTCATATTTTGGTGAGGAAGATGTAAAGATTTGATTTTTAAAACTAAGAGATTGTAAATCAGACATTGTGATAAAAGTTTGTAAGATGTCAGATTTTGAAAACCAAGAGTATATATATATGATCAAGGGCAGTTTGAAATAGCTATAAAGGTTTGTTATAAGCTGTATTAAATCAATCTGATGAATAAAGAGAAATCAAAGAAGTAGAAGCCAGCTGATCAACATGGTGGAGCAGTTTGAATCCCACCATAGAAATAACTGGCAGCACAGAGCATTCTCCACTCTGTATAACAGGTCACATATAGTAATGTCATTTGGTTTAATAGAACAGGATAGTCCAACTAGTTTGTTGTATACAATTCTGACATATTCCATTTTAGGCAAAACATTACATATATAGTTGCAACATTAGCATTGCATACCTTTCCTATCTATCTACCTCTGCCTTATTCTAGCCCAAGCTTATCAAATATATGCTAAGAGGCCCCACACATGCATATATTACTAGCCCTGTCCTCTTTGCTGCAGAAGAGCATGAGCTACAACTCTTCATTCACTGCAACCTTGCAGACAAGGGGTGACATTGAAATGGCAAAAGATTACATTTCCAGGTCCTAGAGCATAGAGCACACACAGGCCCTGGCAAAATCCTACACTACAAAAGCTTGAGAAGCACTCATTCTCCTTCTTAATCACAAGTATAAAGATGTGTTGAATATTCTAGCAGAGTTTACTATTATTTGTGATTTAAAGTAATTTATGCACATAATACACAATTCACTCACTGCTGTGCATACATATTGATTAATAGATGTGACTGTGTCTCAATACAAGTGCACAGCCAAATATATCAGTGCTTCTCTTATTCAATGGATCCAGTAGAAGGCTGAGGAAAACCATGATTAAAAGTTGAGAATATATTCCTAATTAACAATTCCTCCTTTTGATTTGCACTCCACCACCCTGGCTGTGGTCTCATCAAGTTTGACTTCTGTTTGATGGCTGCTGCATGAGGGTTCCAAGAGGATTTGGCTGTAAAAGAAGAGGTTGTGGAGTATAAGATAACTTTGAAGTTAAAGAACTTACACATTTCAGCTGTGAAGTTAAGATGGGTGAGGAAGATAGCAAGGAGGTTATTTAGCATGCTCTGCATTGGCAGGAGTGTGCAAGAGCCCATTGATGTTGATAATGGAGTGGATAGACATCTAATAGAGAATAAAAGCAGTGAGGATAGAAAGAAACAGTAAAAGGAAAAGGACTAATTTGAATCAGGTTGAAGATTGATTTTGCTTAAATATACCTTACATTGAGAATGCACATGAGATCTGCAATTCCAAAATGCTCTGAGGAGTGTGCCTGTGCAGCTTGGTGGCACCTTGAGCCTGGGAAGGAGTCAAACCTTCCACAGGCTTGACATTTTCCAAAAGGCCATTAGATAGAAGTAGAATACAACTTGGATATATAAGGTGATGTAACTGCAGTTAATAAAAAATAAGTCAGTCACATGTCATTTTGGCTGTGACAGTCTTTGGCCAACCAATCTGGATTTAGTCCAGCTTTCTGCCTTCAGTTAGATTGAGCCATCATTGGTCTTGGCATGTGTAACAACTTGCAGGAATTTTGTGCTTTTTGTTGTAATAAAAAATGCATGAAATAAAATTATTATTTAAAGAAGGAAGCATTGACACTTGTTGCAGATTATATAAGTACACTATCAGACCTTATGTAAGCACCCATTTAACCTTATATAAGCATATGCACTTTATCTTTCAAGTATCTGCCAGTTGTGCTCTTATGTAAGCATCAAAATTGATTGATTGATTGATTGATCAATTATATAAGTGATAAGTGTCTCTTAGCCTTGCTTTTTTAGTTCATTCTTAATTGTTCTTTATTCTTAGTTAGTTTCTATATTTTAATTCTTTTGTTCTTAGTCATTCTTAAATGTCCCTTAGCCTTGGTTCCTTACTCATTCTTCATTATCCTTTGTTCCTTATTATTACTTATTAATTCTGTTCTTTTGTCCTGTCCTTAGAATAGAAATCAACTGTTGATTCCTACAGTCATAAGTATAGGATGAAAAAGCCTGGAAATTGAAAGGAAACATAAGGTAATGAACCTCAGAAAGAGTAGTTCTTTGATATTAACAATGAGAGGCAGCATCATCTTGACTAATATGGAACTCCACAGTCCATTGGTGAGTGAGACAGGTGGCATAAAGCTATTTTAGGTGACTAGCAGCAGAGCAACTAGCACTTCTTTAATGAGATATTCTGAAATGGAATATACTATTTCATTGGGCAGGACCTTCCATGCCTGCAACATTTGAATGTGCAAATACACATCTGCTAATATAGGCTATGTTGAGATAGAGGAGCCAATGTCAAGTTAAACAATTAATCCTTTAGTAACCATGTCTTCTCTGTACAATTCCATGGAATTCCCACCTTATGCAGAGCTATCTGGCACATGCTACAAGCCCTCATACCCAGGAGAGTGTGGTGGGGTTATAATATAAAGCTGGTTTAACATAATCTAGAGAGGGCTTTTTAAGGTATTTCTAGCTATATCATTTGCTTATAGTTTTTAGTAAAAGTCTATTTCTAATTCTACTTACTTCTTTTCCATTGTCTTTTTCTTTATTTAATCTAATTCTATCATATTTGTGCTATGTATATCAAAGGCTTGTGCTATCCTACTAATGTTAAAATATGTTTTGTCTCATTCAGCCTTTTAGAGTATTGTTTTGCTCTAACATAAAAGTTATTGTTTTATTTAGATTTTTTTATATAATAGTAATTACACACAAGAATGCAGTATAAGGTCATACAAATACAAACACCTTATGAGACTAATTGAGTGTAAATTGACTCCATCTATACTCTGTCTAATTTATGTTAAATTAGACAGCCTCTTTGCAGCCAACATAAATTTTCAAAAAGCATATTATTTTCTTTTTCTAATGAGTGTTACATTTAGCCTGTCTCTATTAGTGACTGTTGCAAATAATTTTTAGTCTTAGATGTGCACATAGTGTATTCCCATGGACTTGTCTCTTTTTCTTGAGCCTTTTAAAGCTTGATCAGACTAAATCAGTTAATAGCAAATTGAATTGAATTAATTTTCCATGTCAGTAACTTTAACTGTATATCTTATATGAACATTTTTGACATATAGACACAATACTAATATGGCTTGTCAAGAAAGTTTTAACTGTAACTTTGTTGGAATCATCTGCTCTTTCTTAGTTCCAATAATTAGAAAATACAATTAAAATAGGCCACTGTCTGATTTCTCTAGCTGTCTTTATCTCTTAAGCTCATTTAATATGTTTTCATGAATACCACCTTGTTACCTTTATATCTCCATGAATCATTGATACTACTTAGAAATTTAGACTCTTGTAAGTTTCACCAATGTTTCACCTTAAGTGAATATGTATTGTAGGGTCTAGGCCACTAAATCATTAACTTGAAATCTGTCAAAGTAGTTAATTGTTTTGGATTGTTCTTAAGAAACATTCATACTTGGCATATCAATTACTTGTTGGGCCTTTCCTTACATGAAGGCTGACTCTGCATAATACTTTATAGCCCTTGATAGTCCTTATTACATGTTGTTTATCAGTTTGAAGATTCTTGCATATATGTAAACTCATGTATGAGGGTTATAAGATAACTTGTGTGCTTAAATTAAGAATACTAAGTGATTGCTAATATGGCCCCTCTTTTAAATTTCACCACTGGTGCCATCTAATATATATATAAGCTTTAACTTACTTGCCAAGGTTACTCTGATTATAATATAAATTGGCTGAGTAGATATTGACATTTTACCTTAGTGCTACCTAGACTATTCCTAAGTCTGGCATTCATGTATAAAAAAGGAACATGGCTTTCATATTGACACTTTCTGCACAAAGTTTCTGCCCTCTCTCTCTCCACCATTTCTAGGAGTTTCTTCATTAATAGGCTCACTTCAAAGTTGCATTAAATTCTTCTGTTTAATCTGTGTGAGGTTATTCTATGTGCAAATATAAAGTATAAGGAACAATTCAAACTTGTCTCATGTACTTTTAACATATATTCATCTTTGGTTCAGCATTGGCAATTTTTACCATAAATATGAAATACATTAATTTTGAATACCCATAACAATCTTGCATATACACTAATGTTTCTCCTTATATGGCATAGCATTTCCATAGTCATTGCTTCATGGATGGAATCACAGATTGCAGATCATCTAAGTGTAGGGTGAGTGCCATGCACAAATATAAAATGATTAGAAACTGCCCATGCTCAGAGATAAGTATTCATGCCACCAACCACAGCTTTAGGCACCAAGCTGGTAATTGTGATTTTCTCCAATATGAAAAATGCTTAGCCAAACATTTGCAGGTTATAGATGAAGACCATAAGATACAAAATATGTTTCAAGTCCCATTTGCTAAATGTCAATGCATGATATACTGAGGAGTATCTTATATACTAAACCTATATTATTTGGGTTCTGGATACTATGCTTATATTAATGGATTTTATTTGTGCTGTACTATATCATTCAATAAATCATTTCATTTATTTTACTATATGTCCATTTACATTAATAAGAGTTCAAAAGGGATAAATAGTCAACCACCTCAGTCAAGGCTTGATGCATGATTGTTATTCATCCATTTTAAAATGCCAGTGGCAGCCTGAAATCTGACACATTCTGAATTGAGATGAAAGGGTTGTTGAAAATAATGAATTAATTTGTACTCCATTGAAGATCAATTGTAGTACTTGGACAAGTTGTCATGTATTATACATATAAAAATAAGCAGACATATATGTGGTTCTCACTGACTGGCAACCTGCTAAAGATAACAATGCAATATTCCTCTGTTTAGAGTTGATAAATAGGCTTGGGGAAACTAATCATTCCATGTTCCTGGTTATAATTCTTGACAATATCATGCTTATACCTCAAGCTTCAAGTTTTTAGTCTTACATGACTGCTTGCATGCTGTGTGTGCATTTTGAACCATTCAATATTGATTCTCATTCTCAGGAATGGATAGTGTTTAATCAAAGTTTCAGTCTCATATTTAAATGCAAGCAACAAGTAGGTCTTAATGCTATAAAATCTCAGAATGGTCCCAAATTATAGTGGAATGTTTATGAGTATGAAAGTAATAATATGCAAACAAGTTCAAGCATTGTCTGGAGAGCTTCTGTGGCTTCAAGATGATTGATGATTCAACAATGAGCATTTTAATAACAATATGTCATATTTGAGATTGCAGAAGATGTGGGAAGATGGAGGAAACCAAGAGTTTTGCATTTAAAGAATAGAAAGAAGATTGTGTCATGTAGTTGAATTCTGGGTGCTACCAATAACAGAGGCCTTCCAATAGATCCAGAGGATTCCTTGGCATCAAAGCATTATTGTAGCTCACTTCATGAACAACACCCACTTTATGACTCTTTAAACTTTACAAGATAGGCACAAAAACTAAAATCAACTAACAGAAAATATATGCTGGAGGAAGGATGATGATGCATTGAAATGCATTATGTGGCAAGTTTCTGAATGGTATCAATGGGTAGAAGTATCCAGGAGGTAGTATGATGCAATCAACGCTATTAATGGTATCATCCAAAAATTAATAGTATTGTTTTAGCTTTTACCTTAGAGACAAAACATCTTTACAACCTCTCTAGAGAATTATGTATAAATGGCTTAATGTCTTTAAGAATTAACAGCTCATTGCCTTAAAACCAGAGGCACATCCTTAAATTCCTCCCAACAGCATTAACTGAAATTCTTAGTGCAATATCTTATCACAAATTGGGCCCTTAGCACAGTAATATAAGTTGGTTCTCTCTTTATACATTATATTCAAAAATTTGAGACAAGTTTTTTATTGAGTTAAATGAAAGATGATTAATTGTATTAATTGTGCTAGTGCATTGAAAACTCAGTTTTACAAACTTTGAAACTTAAATTAGTCATAATAAGGCTGTGCCTTCTTAAATCATTCTGAGATTTGGGATGAAACTATTAGGATTGAGGGAATGACTTTGTGACTCTGAAAAATATATAATTTGAGTCAAAAGGCAATGTATTCAATACAAAATAATGATGTTAAGTGCTGCTGAGAAGTAGCCTCCCAAGCTCCATAGTGAGCAATAGGGACACAAAATTTACCACTGGATGGTGGAGGAAGCTTCATAGATTGTTGGGAGCTAAATTACTCATATTAATGTCATTCCACCCCTAGATGGATAGGCAGATGGAGAGAGTGAATTGCAGTATTTTGCAGATATTGAGGGCAGTAGTATGCCCTGATCAGAAGGACTGGGTAAATAAGTTACCCTTGACTGAATTTACAATAAATGTGAGTATTTCAAAAATAATGAAGTATGCTCTGTTTAAACTTAACAGTGTGTTTATACCATCAATGATGCATAAGCTATGCAGTGATGGAATAGCACATAAGAATGTGCAAGAATTTGTATAGAAAGCACTATAGTACTTAGCAAATACTCATAATGCTATAATTATCAATTAGATCTTTTAGACTAAGAAGGTAAATAGATAGTGTGGCAAGGAGCCAAAACTCAGGCCAGGTAGCCTGGTGTTTTTGTCAATGCAAAATCTAAACCTGCTAAAAGATAGGGCACAAAAGCTGTTCCCAAACTAGATTGAATTATATAGAGTCTTGAATACAGAGTGACAGATATCTAACTATGTTAGCTGAGCTGGCTGTGAGTGGCTAGGGCTATGTGATGGGAATAGGTGACCTAGGGGCATGACTCTGCACATAGGTGTTGGCAGGTGATTTGTTGCATGTGTGCATAAGCATGACTATAAAAGTATGATAATTAGCAGATTAACTTAGTCAGAGAATTTTTTTCTCTTTTCTTTATCTATGTCAGTGAGCTATTGAATTAGTGGCATCTGGTACTATATAGCCTCCTTTGGCTAAGCTGTGCTGGACTTAAGTGGCTCTAAGAAGAGATTGCCTGTAAGGGGTTGGCCTTATCTACAAATATGACTTCTGCAGAAAAGAAGTGGAGCTTCACTAGAGGCTTCCCAGTATGTGATCTGACAAGTCAGGCTTGCAGACTCAGATGAAGCTTGAGTAGATGATAGCCTAAGGTATAATGATGGAGAAGTAAGAGCCTCCAATGATGAAAGGATTTCCAGAACAAATGCCTATATAGCAGCAGCAGTATTAGCTAATGCAGTCAGGATACTAAGTGCAGCAGCACAGAATAGGCAAGTTTATAAAAGTGGACAATGAGTCATATAAGAACTATGATCACTATGAAGGAACAGAATGTAATATATGGTAAATATTATGAATCTGCATAGTATATAGAATAGGAAGGCTATTATGAGCCTCCTTAATAGTTGCCAGTGATTAAGAGGCTATTATTAAGATTGCTTTAAAAGACTTGGCCTGGTTAAGAGGTATAAGCATCTAGGATATGGTGCAAATGACAGAAGAGGAATTAGCCACACCAAAGCATAATAAGGATAAGTGACAAGCTGAAGAGCTTATGCTAGCTGATGACTAATACTTGATAAAGGTATTATAGTACCTAAAGGGCACTAATCACTTAGTGCCTGTAGAAGCAGGATTCTTGAAGAACTCTTTAGCAGTCCTTATCATGATAGAGCTGCTCAATAATATTAAAAGCTTGTAGAAGCAATGCTAGATGATGCTTATACAGATTAAGAAGAAGTTAAAGTATAAGGTGCTGTCTTCCCCACAAGTAGAGCTGAAATGGCTTAGGCAGGAGGAGTGGGAGGCAAATTGGCCTCCCTTGCTGGTGGAAACATTTGCTAAAGTAGCTAAGACACTACTTTGACTAGCTATTGAGCAGTTATTGAGAGGAGTAGTATTATCTGCCTAGAAATCACTAGAAGCTTTGAATAAGCTAAAAGATGCTTTGATTTAGCTGCTTAAAGGACTGATAATGACTGAAGAAATAGCAGTCCAGGCAGTAGCACTGACTATGGTGGTGTAGAAGGCTGTTGGTCTAATAATGCCTTATAAGCCATCAAGGTGGATGCCAGTTATTAGCTGATACTTGTTGCCAGCCATCTTACTGATAGCTAAAGGAATGCTATAATGAGCTGCCTTCACTCATCAGTTATTATCTGCCTTGAAATAAATATCTATTGATATTAACAGTTTTTGGAACTGATGCTCTAAATAAACCACACCATCAGTATAGGCATGATCTACTCATTTGATAGAGACCTTATTCTGTAATATAACACAAGGTGTGTCAGCATTGCTGAAGTTGATAGCTTAGTACTTGTCATTGTAAATACAATAAAGATTTATACTAATTCCTAAAACCAGCTCTAAGGGCTCTTAGAGTAGCTTTGCATTATAAGCCTCAACAGTTTCTTAATATAGCCCAGGTCTTGCCATGATTAATGGAAGTTACTAGTAAATGATTAGCTTTTCTCCATAGGATGCACTCAGCACCTATACTTGGGCATATTCAAATAAAATACACTAGTGAATTCTATAAGCATAATCAAATATCAATCCAAAGTATGCATTTTTAAGCCTAAGTTAGCTAAAGATAAAAGTATATTGTACTAATTGCTTTAGATTGAATAAATGCTCTACCTATAATGCTGATACTGATTTCAGCATAACTTAGCTATTTTTATCAAGCCCCATCAGCTGCAATGGAATGTTGAGGGGAGCCACACTGTTCCATTCTCTAATGGTTATTTCTAAACTCCAGGATATATAATCTCAATAGTGCATTACAGCCCTCATAACTTTGTTTTGCAGGGCAGGCACTACTAACTTTGCAAAGTGCCTGATAATACTGAATAAAATGAATTTAACAATCAACTACATTTCCTCCACAAGTAATGAGAGGAGAATATTAAAAAAGATTGATCTGGAAGCTATTAGCTTTTACTATTGCATAAGTGAAGGCTCCCATTGAGACCACTTCATTGCCTACTATAGACTGCAGGCCTCTATAAAATTGAATGAGGAGTCTATTGCTTCCATGCTAAGAGCTGGCTCTAATAAGCCAGCAGCACCAATACCACTAAATAACAGACTAACCTCAGCATTTACTATAACTAACATTGCATTAGATGTAGAGATAAAATTGCAATCAATGGACTCCACAAGTTCAACTCATGCATCTGAAATGGCTAACATTGAGGAGGGGCAAGTAAGCCCTTAATTTACAAATCTGCTAATATAAATCTTCAAAATATATTGCTAGTGTGGCATTTAGAATCTTTTTCCAGTAATTAGTGCTAGTTGTTTTACAATTAACAGATATTCTCTGATATAATAATGGACTAAAGAAGAAATAACACAGTAGCATTATTTATTAGCAATTGAAGGCACAGAGTCCCAACTTTGAAGTCAGAATGCTAAGATCCTTGTATCATTGTTATTGCCTCCAAAATTATTTTTTCATGCTTGTAAAAGTGCAAACAATTGTTCAATCAGAGAAATACTAAATGTAACATAATTTAAGTAGTGCTGCGATTCAATTTTGCCTATCAGAATAATGCAGACTTAGTAAATAGTTAATCTATCCTAAGGCTTATTAACATGGCTCAAGAAGAGGATCCCCTCTATCAGTTCTATATATTGTTAGATAACTTCATTGCTAGTATTAACACTATGAATATAGCATAGAATTTAAATATATATTTTCTTTGCACTTATATATGTAGTAACTATAGCCAAAAGGCCTCTTAACTTAGATGTGACCAAAAGATATGAACTAGTAAGATGTACACTAATATAGTTATTTATAGAAGTGTTATAAGTGCCTCTTTATTTGGAGATTCAGTTTTAATAGCAAGAAATTTGTGCAATTTTTATATATCTTAACACATTAAGGCATGCCATATAAAAATGTTTGTGATGGTGCAGTTAAGACAGGATTTATTCTCATAGTTTGAGAAAATAAAAGTCAAGTTGCATAAAATTAAAAAAAAGTCATTACTACTAATTCTTTGATGTTCAAATTATTAGATTGCTAACTTATTGCAAGCTTATTTTTTTTAGATATAAACTTGGCCTGAAGAAATAAAAATAATCCATAGATGGTCCATGGTTTTTTAAGTGCACAACACATTTATATCTTATTTTCTTTCAAATAAGTAATAACTTCCACATTAACCTTGCATCAAAGTTGTGATTCATCAGATAATTTAAAAAATATTCAAGTTAATAGAGAGTTTATGCAACAACATCAAAAAAGCCTTATTTACTCCATGCCTCAAATACTTCAATTAAGTAATTTATATTAGATCAAGGTATACTGAAGAAATTCAATTAAAAAAAAATTATGCTTACATTTAATAAGTTTCTTTACTAAGTTGGGTTAAAATAAATATATTGCTAT
>QLON01001998.1:0-10728 GCA_003313675.1 Termitomyces heimii | reverse complement strand
TGTACCAGTTTGTAAATTAGTGTATACCTAGAATGTATATAACGGTCTCCCGGAGTTGAAGAATAATGTAAGTAAAGTGGCGGGAAAACTAGAAAAGATACCTTGCCCAGGCTCCGGGGTGTTACTACAGAAAAAAACTGAAAGGGGAAGTAAGGTTTTAATGGGAGGAAACAGAAAGTACACATGGGAGTTGAATCCCTACTAAACCCAGAGGCGGGGGTTACACCCGCTACTGCCGTCTGTGAGTCCTGCCCCCTGGAGAGTCATTTCCTGGGTGACGTTGCTGAAACTCCCAGAGTTTGTCGAGGGCGCCATTGAGGTTCCAGAGCGGTTCCCAGGTATCATCCTCTGGGCTGTACCCATGCCATCGTACGAGGAAGTGGGGTCATCCACGGATGTTCCGGGAGTCGAGGATGTCTTCAACCTCGTAATGGTACTCGTCCTTGACCTCGACCGGGGGAGGGGGTTCGGGGCGTCGTTCAGGGAAGGGGTCCGGGGGGTGTCTCTCCAAGAGGCGGACGTGAAACACCAGGTGCAGACCTTTAAGTCCCAGGGAAAGCTCGATTTTGTAGGCGTGGGATGAGACCTTCTTCAAGACCTTGAACGGGCCGAGGCGCTTGTGATCGAGTTTTGGAGAGGGCTGGTGGGTGCAGAGGTGGCATTGATCTAACTATACCTTTGTCCCGGGAGCCCAGTCGGGGGTGTCTTCCCGTTTCCGATCGGCATGTTTTGCATAGGCCCAGTTTGCGGTGTCAATTTCCTCCTGGAGGAATGCATGAAGGGACTGGAGATCCCGGGCGACCTCGTAAGCAGCATGCGACGGAATGTCCTGGAGCAAGAACATCAGTCGGGGGTGGTATCCTTTGTTGGCAAAGAAGGGGGTCACTCTGGTGGCAGAATGTGGCGTGTTGTTGTAGGTGAATTCAGCCAGGGGGAGTTCGGTGCGCCAGTCATCCTGTAGGTAGTTGACATACAGCCGGAGGTATTGCTCTAGGGGCTGGTTGACTCTCTCAGTTTGATCATCAGTTTCGGGGTGGTAGGCGGTGGAGAGGTTGGCCTTTACTTCGAGAGCCTTACACAGGGAAGTCCAGAACTTGGACACGAAGAGTGGGCCCCGGTCGGAGACAATGTTGTCCGGGAGTCTGTGTTTAGTAAAGATGTGCTCGAGGAATAGCCGGGTGAAGTCCGGGGCGGTGTCCATGGTGTGGCAAGGTATGAAGATGCCCTGCTTGGTTAGCCTACACACAATGACAAGAATGGCATCGAACCCTTCCGATTCCGGGAGTTCGATGATGTGATCCAGGGATATGGAGGACCAGGGGTGTCATCCAACGGGCAGGGGTTTCAGGAGCCCGTAGGGCCGGTGTTGGGGGACCTTGGCCTGGAGGCAGGGTTCACATAATCGAATGTAGTGGGTCATGTCCTTCCTTAGTCCTGGCCAAAAGTAAGCCCAGGAGATAAGTTGGAGGGTCTTACGTATCCCAGGGTGTCCCCAGAGCTTGTGGTTGTGGTGTTGGCAGAGGACATCATAGCAGAGTCGGGTGTGATCTGAGACATATATGCGGCCATTTCAGAGGAAGAGTTTTTCGTCGGGGGACAAGGAGAAGGCGGGGTCTTGGTCGATTCCATCGGGGTGTCTACGGGGGTCATGGTCGATGAAATACTTGTCCCGGGGGGCGCGGCATATCTGGCTCAGGATTCCTTCATCATTTAAAATCAGTACGGCGTTCAAATGTTCGGGGGGGATCACCATGCAATGGTTGAACGCATTGCGTTCCACCTTGAACGATTTCTTGGAGTAGACGTCCAGTCATCGGGTGAGGGCATCGGGTTTAGCTCTGAGTCATCCCGGACGGTACTGGATGGTGAAGTCGTACTCCGAGAGGATTTCGGACCACCGGGCCTGCCGTTGGCTGAGTTGCTTGGTTGTGGTGAAGTATTGCAGGTTGTTGTGATCCAAGTAGACCTGAATCCGGTGTCAGGCTCCCTCGAGGTAGGCCTGCCATTGTTTGAAGGCCTCGACGATGGCGAGGAGCTCCTTGTCATAGATATCGTAATTGAGCTCAGCATCAATCATGGACCAGGTGTAAAAGGCGACTAGCCAGGGTTCTCCACTGTCGGCTTTCATCTGTGAGAGAATTCCGGTGATGGCATAATCGGAGGCGTCGCATTCCAGGATGATTGGGAGGGCGGGGTCGTAGTGCCAGAGTACAGGGGCAGTGGTGAAGGCCTCCTTGAGTAGGTTAAAGACGCTCTGGCACTTACTGTCCCAGTTCCATGCCTCATCCTTGTGCATGAGCTGGTTGAGGGGTTTCGTGATACTGGAGTAGTTATCTATAAACCTCCAGTAGAAATTAGCGAAACCCAAGAAGGACTGTACTTCCTTGATGTTCCAGGGTTGCGGCCAGTTGACAATGGCCTCAACCTTGTGGGGGTCCATGCGGACGCCGAGGTACTCGACCTCTTCCATGTGGAATGAGCACTTCTCGGGCTTGGCGTGGAGATTGTGCTCCCGGAGGCGTTCCAGGACCTGTTGGACATGCTTCCAGTGATCCTCCTTTGAGTCAGAGTAGATGAGGATGTCGTCCAGGTAGACGATCACAAAGACGTCGCTCATGTCGTGGAAGATGTCGTTCATAAAGTATTGGAATGTGGCGGGGGAGTTAGTCATTCCGAAAGGCATTACAAGGTACTCAAACAGACCATACTGCGTGCGGAATACGGTTTTCCACTCATGTCCCAGGGCAATGCAAACGTTGTTGTAGCCGGAGCAGAGGTCGATTTTTGTGTAGACCTTGGCGCTGCAGAGTCGGTCGACCAGATTGCCAATGAGCGGGAGTGGGTAGCAGTTCTTCTTGGTGATCTTATTGAGTCCCCGGTAGTCGACATAAAGTCGGAGTGAACCGTCTTTTTTCTTGGCAAATAGAATTGGAGCTCCAGCAGCGGAGGCGGAAGGTCAGATGAATCCCTTCCCAAGCATTTCATCGAGGTAGTCCTTGAGGGCCCAGAGCTCGACCTCTGACATATTGTAGACCTTTCTGAAAGGGGGGCTGGCTCCTTCCTCGAGGTCGATCGTATGATCGTAGGGGCGGTGGGGAGGAATTTCCTTAGTGTTGCCTTTGGAGAATACGTCAGCGAATTCGTGATATTCCGGGGGAACTACTTCTCGGAGAATCTGCTCTTTGGTTTTCTTTACCAGAGGGATAGCGTCCCCTCATAGGTGTTCTTCTGGGGGAGCAGGCAAGGTGTGCAACTGAAACGTGGGGGCCCCGTCCCTCATGAGGTGGGTGAAGGGGGCGGCTCCAATGATCCTAATGTCGAATGTATTCAGGTCGATCGGGGTTGCGGATGCATCGGCTAAAGCGAGTATGGCACATGTCTAGGATTGGCCTGGGTAGTTTGGCCCTTTGTATCTATTCCGAGGAATGTTTGAGGGTTGAGCGGGGGCCTTGCAGGTTAGGACGTGTGTTGGCGGAGCATGGTTGGGGGGCACGGTGGTTGCTTTGGAGGTGTGGGGTGCCAGGTCGCTTCCCAGGGCCCAGAGGTGCATGGCAGTTAGGGGGCAGTCTTTGGGTCCTGGGAAGGTCATCGTGAGCATTCTTCAATTGATGTCAGGGTTTGTGTTACATAGCCAGGGTAGTCTCAGCACTATCAGGATTGTCGCATGGAGTCGCGTAACCAGAAAGTTGGAGATGAACTCATAGCCATTGTCCAGGGTCACACGTCCCAAGTGAGACCTTAGGGTGGGGCCGGAGGAGGAGGGGGCACTGTCAAGGCATTGCAAGTCAAAGGGTTGGTCGAGGGGGTCATGGGGAAGGTTGAGGGCGTCACTAATGAAAACTCTGGTAGCTTCGCTATCGATGAGGGCCAATATCGGTCCCAGGGTGCCATCTAGCCTGGCATTGATGATGAAGGATCGGGACAAGCGAGACTGGAGCCTGGGGGTTGGTGGGGGTTCATCCTGGGAGTCCCTCGGGATATTGAAGAGGAGCTGCTAGTCATTGGATGTCAGCTCCTAGGTTAGGCAGAGGGTCAGATGATGCCAGTCAATGCAGGGGTTGGTGTTTTGGAGCCACAGAAGCTCTAATACCAGGGATGTGGAGGGGTGAAGTTTGGTTAATAGCATTTGGAGGGTGTGAATCTATCTGTTGGCAAAAGTAATGAGCATATACACGAAGTAAGTGATGTCCCCCACTATAGAGGCATCCCTGTTGAAGAGGCAGAGCTGCACTGGGACCAGGAGTCATTGAGCAGGTTCCAGGGCAAGGGTAGACCATGTTTTGTCAGTGAAATTGTCTGTGGTGCCATTATCGACAAGGGTGTTGAGGGGAGTTCTGGAGGGGGTGAGGCAGGTTTTGAGGAGGAGGGAGTGCAAAGAGTGAGAGGGTAGGTAAGCCGTGAGGGTGTCCTGTGCAAGTGTCGTGAAACGGAGATGTGAGACCGGGGCAGAGAAGATGTCGGGGTCGATTCCGCGATTTAGAGTGTCTTCCGGGTCTAAATCGCCAGGTCGTTTTCCGAATACTCGTAGGTGGCATCCTCCCCTTCAAAGGTCCAGGTGGCGCGTCTCATAACCTGTCGTTGGGGACACTCGGAGATGAAGTGGTCTTTCTCACTGCAGAGTATGCAAACCCCCTCCCTCCTCTGCCGTTCCTGTATGTCCTTCGGAACCTCGATCCAGAGTTATCCCTTTTTTGAGAGCCGGTTGGCCCGGAGAGCCTCTTCGTCCTGTTCATCAGGGAAGTCAGGGCCTTCGAAGTCTTCCGGGGGTTCCTCGGGGCTTGGCGGGTTATCCGGGTCATTGGCGGCCACGGCGGCGTTGAGTCGGGCCTGGGGGCGGGCGCCGCTGCTGGAGTTAGCGTTGGGTGAACCGCGACTCACCGGAGGTCTGCCGCTAGAGAACGCAGGGGGGTCGTTGCTTCAGGTTTGGGGGTTGGGGTTTTTGCCAGAGGACCACGGGGTTCCAGGGGGCTCGGGAGTTCGAGTACTCACTGCAATCTTCCCAATATCATTGGTCGATTTGCATAACAAGGGCCTTGTATCTGTTGTAGGAGGGCTGTTTCGGGGTGAGTTGGAAGACATCCTTGATATGCTGTGGCAATGCGTGGCAGAGGGCATACCAGAGGGCGCTGTAGTTCCAACCTGTCTTGTAAGCTTCCTTTTCAAAACGTACGATGAAGGTAGTGAAGCGTTCTTCAGAGTGCATCCGGAGGTTGAAGAGGTTGTCTTCGGCCTCAGCCACGGTGTCATAGATCCCGAACTTCCCGGAGAACTTGTCAACGAAGGCTTGCCAGTGAGAGAGTGCTGAGTTGTTGGGGTCAAACTGGATCAGGGCGGTGTAGTGATCGAAGGCAATCCCCTGGAGGTATGAGGCGGCGAAGGCCACCCGGGAGCTGTCAACCTGGAAGGTGAGTGGCTTTGCCTGAAATGTATTAAAACACTGAGTGAGGAATGTATGCCATTTTCAGGGGTCTCAGCCTGTGAATGCATTGGGTTTTTGAATGTCCAAATGCCCTTCGTGGGCAAGGGCATCGCAAACGTCGTTGGGGCCAGTGCCATTGTGGGGAGGGAGGCTGGCATTGTAATAGTAGTAATAGTGGTTACCCCCCCCTCCATGTGGAGGAAAGGCGCCGAGGGCAGGGCCCCACCTGCCGGAAGGGCCTCCTCCGGGCGGCTCACCTGGGGGTCCACACCCAGAAGGTCCATTATCCCAAAGAGGTTCATTCTAACCAGGGGGAGGCCCAGGTCTCCATACAGGTGGCGGCGGAGGGGGCCGGTGTGGATTAGGCGGTGTCGGGTCGGGTTGAGGAGGGCCCGGTGCCAGGTTGGGTGGAGGTCGTTCAGTCTGGGAGAGTCACGTTTGCACCGGAGGTCGTGGGGGGTTCTGTAGGTCGAGGTGAGGCGGCCGGTCGCGGCGGAAGCTGGTTTCCGGAGGGGCCGGGGCGGACATGGGGGGCTGTGCTGGGACAGTCGCAGGTGCAGACGCGGGGGGTTCTTTGTTGTTGCCACGCGTGGGCTCGTCAATGTAGCACAGCGTGTCATCCGTGCTGGTGGTGTCAGCCCGGGGTCTACCGGGGCTCGCCGGGGGCGGGGGTCGGGTGTTGTCCATTCACGGGAGCAGCTCCAGGGGTCTCTGGGGCTGTCCCCAGGTCTCAAAAGTGTTAGGGATGGAGTTAGCCCTTTAGCGAGTCAACAAACCTACCGTGCAGGTGGCAGGCTGGTTGAATAGCCCTCCCGCCAGATTGAGTGACTGCAGTATGGCCAAGGCATTTTGTCATTCCTCTCGTTGTTGTTGCCCCGGAGTGGGGGCAGTGGAGGCTGCCAGAGCCGGTTCCGGGGGTTTCCGTTGGATGTAAATTGAGCGTCCCAGATCCGCGGAGTCATTGAGGGGTCGGGGAGAGGGAGACGCCTGGACTTCATTGAGTAATTGATGCAATTCTTCGTGGAGGATCATATTGCATCGATACATTGCCATAGTCTGTTCCAGGAGTTCTCCTTGTGTGAGGCAATCCCCAAATTTGACCAAGCAGTGGGCCCATTCCTCCGGAGTGCCTACAAAGTCATTGTGTCCGAAATCCGTGAGTAGCGCCCTTGCCTGCCTTGTGAAATCCTCCAGTGAGATCCAGAGCAAGCATAGTACTTCGTCCCATTGCCATTCGTACTCCTCGAGGCATCGTCGTCCTACAGGCAAGGGAGGGGTCCTAGCGGGTGGAGCAGCGGTTGGGTAATGTCGAGGGGGGTAGTCATGATTGGGAGGTCCCCGAGGTTGGGGGGCGGGGCGCTGATAGCCGTAATAGGGGGTAGGTGCAAAGGGGCCCTCGCTGGGGGGTACTGGGCGAGGTCTGTTGGGAACTGGTGGGGTCTCCAGCAGGCCCCCCGGGAAGCTCCGGTACGAAGGGACCTCCATGGGTCGTGCCATGGCTAGGTTGAGCGGGGGGGCCTGGCTGACCGAGGGCCCCAGATCATAGAGGGATGGGTCGGGGGCCCAGTGGCAGTGGAGGTATGGTGGTTCGTAAGGAAGGGGTGGGTAGGCAGGGTGGGGAGTTTGCGCAGAGTAATGATCCAGGACCGGATGCCCATAAGGGTCGGTCTGGTAGCCCGTGGGGTAGTAGATGTGGGTATATGTAGCCATCAAGAATGGTGTAAGGAGGGAGTCTTGATATTATGTCAGGTTCTGCTGATTCGGGGGCTTTCCGGGAAAGCAACGCCCTTACGAGGCAGACTTGATCTACAGATACTTGGGTGTCTGGAACTTCCGGGGTTAAGGCTCCGGGGTTCAAGATGCAAACAGGGGGGGTGGTCCCAGGGAAATGGAACTTGACCTGGGGGTTTCAGGGTTTTGTGGGGGTTGGGAGTTGGCGGGGGTCGAGTCGGAACTGGAGGTTCTAAGACGAGACTCGGTTAGTAAATTTAGAGTTGCGAAGTGCATACCAAACTTAAAGCATGTGATTATTCCAGCATGCCAGTCAATGCGTACCAGTCAAACAAAGGGCACGCAACAGTTCAGGTAATATCAAGACTAGCGAATACAGTGGTGAATTAAACTATAAGTACTATGGGGTCGGGTCTCGGGGTTCCGGGGTGTCTGGGATGGTTTCTGGAAGGTATTGAGTAGCAGGCCGGAACTGTATACTGGGATCATGCATGTGGGGTGCACGATCAATTGGCATGGGGGGATCGTGATGCGTGATGGCCGGAAGCGGGTAGCATGATCCGGCGGTTGATGGCAGTCGATCCTGGGGTCCGTGAAGCAGGGTTCCCGGGGGTTTGGCTGATGTCGGTTGTGATGTGAGTTAGTGGCGGCGTCGGTAGTTGTGGGGGGTGGGGCGTGTTGTGGAGAGGGTTCTGGGTGAGGTCCTGGGGTTGTTCCGGGAAATTCCGGAAGGGGTCATGACAATCTTATTTAGTCCCCAGTAGTTGATGCAAAGTTGGAGCGAACCATCCTTCTTCTTGGCAAACAAAACCAGGGCTCTGGTGGTGGAGGCAGAAGATTGGATGAATCCCTTCCTGAGCATTTCATTGAGGTAGTCTTTGAGAGCCCAGAGCTTGACTTCCAACATGTTGTAGACCTTTCCAAAAGGAGGGCTGGCTCCTTCCTCGAGGTCGATTGTATGATTGTAGGAGCAGTGGGGAGGGATTTCCTTAGCATCACCTTTGAAGAATACATCAGCAAATTTGTGATACTCTGGGAAAACTACTTCTTGGAGAATCTGTTTTTCAGTTTTCTTTTCCAGAGGGATAGCATCCCCTTGTAGGTGTTCTTCCAGGGAAGAAGGCGAGGTGTGCAGCTAAAACATGGGGGCCCCATTCCTCATGAGATGGGCAAAGGAGACAGCTCCAATGATCCTAATGTCAAATGTATTCGGATCAATTGGAGTTGCGGATGCATCAGCTGAAGCAGGTAGGGCACGTGTCTGAGACCAGTCTGGGTAGTTCGGCCCTTCGTGTCTGTTCCGAGGAATGTTTGGGGGTCAAGTGGGGGCCTTGTGAGTTTGGACGGGTGTTGGCGGAATACAGCTAGGGGGTGCGGCAGCTGCTTCAGGAGTATGGGGTGCTGGGTCACTTCTCAGGGCCCGGAGGTGCATGGCAGTTGGGGGGCGGTCTTTGGGTCCTGGGAGGGTCATTGTGAGCATTTTCCAATCAATGTCAGGGTTCGTGCTATGTAGCCAGGGTAGTCCCAGCACCATTGGGATTGACGCATGGAGTCATGTGACCAGAAAGTTGGAGGTGAACTCATAGCCATTGTCCAGGGTCATGTGTCCCGAGTGAGACCTTAAGATGGGGCTGGAGGAGGAGGGGGTGCCATCAAAGCATTGCAGGCTGAGGAATTGGTCAAGGGGGTTGTGGAGAAGGTCAAGGGCATCATTAATAAAAACTCCGGTAGCTCTGCTGTCGATAAGGGCTGATATTGGTCCCAAAGTGCCATCCAGCCTGGCATTGATGACAAAGGATTGGGACAAGCAAGACTGGAGCCCAGAGAGTGGTGAGGGTCCATCTAGGAAGTCCCTCGGAGTTGATTCCAGAGAGTGTGGGATATTGAAGGGGAGTTGCTGGTCATCAGGCATCGGCTCCTGGGTCAGGGGGAGGGTGAGTTATTGCCAGTCAATGTGGGGGTTGGTGTCCTGGAGCCACAGAAGCCCCAAGACCAGGGGCACAGAGGAGTGTAGTTGAGTAATTAACATCCAGAGAGTGTGAGTCTGCCCATTGGTGAAAGTAACAGGTATACGCACAAAGTGAGTAATGTCCCCTGCCGTAGAGGCATCCCTGTCGAAGAGGCAGAGCCGCACTGGGACTGGGAGTCGTTGAGCGGGTTTCAGGGCAAGAGTAGACTATGTTTCATTGATGAAATTGTTGGTGGCACCACTGTCAACAAGGGTGTTGAGGGGAGTTCCAGAGGGGGTGAGGCAGGTTTTCAGGAGGAGGGAGTGCAAAGAGTGGAAGAGTAGGTAAGCCGTGAGGGTGTCCTGTGTGAGTGTCATGGAATGGAGATGCAAGACCAGGGTGGAGAAGATGTCAGGGTTGATTCTGTGATTTAGGGCATTTTCCGGGTCTAAATCGCTGGGTTATTTTCTAAATATTCATAGGTGGCATCCTCCCCTTCAAAGGTTCAGGTGGTGCATCCCATCATTGGGGACACTTAGAGATGAAGTGGTCTTTCTCACCACAGAGTAGGCAAACCCCCTCCCTCCTCCATCATTCCTATACATCCTTTGGAACTTCAATCCAGGGTCATCCCTTTTTTGGGAGCTGGTTGGCCCGGAGGGCCTCTTTGTCCCATTTATCAGGGAAGTTGGGGCCTTCAAAGTCTTCCGGGGGTTCCTCAGGGCTTGGCAGGTTATCCGGGTCATTGGCAGCCATGGTGGCATTGAGTTGGGCCTGGGGGTGGACGCCGCTGCTGGGGTTAGCATTGGGTGGGCTGCAACTCACCAGGGGTTAGCTGCCAGGGAATATGGGGGAGTTGTTGCTTTGAGTTTGGGGGTTGGGGTTTTTGCCAGAGGGCCATGGGGGTTCTCTCCTGGGATTCTAGGAGGCTTGGGTATTTGAGTACTTGCTATGGTCTTCTCAATATCATTGGTTGATTTGTGTGACAAGGGCCTTGTATCTATCATAAGAAGATTGTTTTGGAGTGAGTTGGAGGACATCCTTAATATGTTGTGGCATTGCATGGCAGAGGGCATACCAGAGGGCACTATAATTCCAACCTGTTTCATAAGCTTCCTTCTCAAAATGTACAATGAAAGTGGTGAAGTGCTCTTCAGAGTGCATCTAGAGGTTGAAGAGGTTGTCCTTGGCTTTGGCCATGGTGTTGTAGATCCTGAACTTCCTGGAGAATTTATTAACAAAAACTTGCCAGTGAGAGAGCACTGAGTTGTTGGGGTCAAACTGGATGAGGGCTGTGTAGTTGTCAAAGGCAATGTCCTGGAGGTACAAGGCAGCAAAAGCCACTTGGGAGCTGTCAACCTGGAAAGTGAGTGGCTTTGCCTGAAATGTATTAAGACATTGGGTGAGGAATGTATGCCATTTCCGGGAGTCCTAGCCCATGAATGCATTAGGTTTCTGAATGTCCAGATGCCCTTTGCAGGCAAGGGCATTGTGAACATTGTTGGGTCTGGTGCCATTGCGGGGAGGAGAGCCAGCATTGTAGTAGTAATAGTAGTGGTTACCCCCTCCTCCCTGTGGAGGGAAGGCACCAAGGGCAGGACCCCACCCACTGGAAGGGCCTCCTCCAGG
>QLON01001990.1:0-39462 GCA_003313675.1 Termitomyces heimii | reverse complement strand
CAGAGCCTGACAATGATGTGATATAATTATACTCTTCCTGCGAATGCTTACAGTGTTTTTGGAACACCGTGCTGACTTGAGGAGCATATAAGCAGTCTGGACGAGCCAGAGATGGTTTGTTTCCTGTAAAAGAAAGATATGTCCTTTGGTACAGTTCTATTACTACAAGCTTCAAGGATCATAGTCGGATTTGGATACCACTCGAGATGAAACACATGATGCATCGTCAAACTTTTTCCGACACAGCATCTATTAGCTTTTAGAGGACATCGAATCATGCGATCCGACATATACTCCAATCAACCATCAAACTGGGTGTTTTCCATCAATTTACATCCCAACATGAAAACCTTGTTGCGGAATAGTTTGATCCTACTTCTTTCAAACGATCAGCACGAGGGGGTTTTTGGCGTCGTTTTTTTTTTTTTCACAGGCTGTCAGGTCTGTATTAAAACCTCGGTCTTTACTCGCGACAAGTTCGTCCTACGTTCTTTCCATCGCTAATAATGTCTTCGCTAGACCCCACAATGGGTATAACATTGGTCGGAACGCTTTTCTTGACCTTGTGAGTTGCCAATTCCGTTTTTCTACGTCGATTGATATAGTCAGGCTCCTCGGAATTGCCACGGTCCAAACATCTATATTCGTGAAGACAAACAAGCAAATACCATATATGAATAAATTCACTGTAGGAATCCCTAAGCCCTTTCTTCCGCTATTCTTTGTCTATTTACACTTTTTTTGGCGCCGGATAGATTCTTGCTCTCTGGTTATCCTTTGCTTCATGGTTTTTGCTATATAGATCTCATATAACCTAGGAGTTTCCTCGTACTTCAAGCTGTCATGGCCTCGCATACAATTTATTTTTATCTCGTCACGCACCCAGGAGTTTCGATTACCGACAATTCACTCGTTTGGAGTTACACTGTATGTCAACCTTAATTAAAATTTCACAGTCAATTAAATGAGGGCTAGGCAAACTGCACTCTAGATGTAAATGTTCAGAAAGACTGCAGACAGTCCGTTTAATCAGTCTGCACAGCTTCTCCTGACCAATCTCACGGAAATGTACGTGGAACATAAACGCTCCGATTTTCTAATTTCTCATGTTCAAACATCAGATTGTATTTACTGCGCCTTTGGCAACGTACGTGCCTTTTCTTACCTGACAATCCACTGATCTTACATTTATTCCAGTGTTGAAAGACAACCGATACCGCAGAGCGGTTTTCGTAACATTAGTATTTCAATCTTCGATAGGAAAAGGAAAAGAATTAATGACTTCGCTTGCAGGTTCCCATGATACTTGTCGGTCTTGGTATGTATTAGAGCTGGTGTGGGAAGAGGGACGACTGACAAAGTTTGTACAGCATTGAACATCTGTGTGTGCATTTGACTTTTCACTGAGGAAGTGCTATTGACATCTGATACCAGTTATTCCACTGAAGATGTAAGTTTTTTCGCCTATCAAACATGTCGGGAAAATGTCCTAAGAGTTATATGCTTCGACAGCTCTCATGTGAAGCACTTCCCAGAGTTATTAACAGTGTCATTTCACGTCTGGATCTTTTGTAGCAAGTTTCAAATTCCTCAATGGCTGATATAATGTTTTTAGTGGGCTGTTGTCGTAGCCTTCGCGGGCTCGTCGCTCGTCGATCTTCTCCTTTCTCTTGCGCTAATTTATGCTCTGGCAAAAGCAGGGAAAAGGCTAGACTGGTGAGATGCTACTGCAATAATGTTGACTTTATCCTAGAGTTGATTGTTAACCAGGGCAAAAACAAATGCGGCCGTGTTGTCTGCATATACGCTGAACACTGGCTTGATCGCCACGTACGTTCCTTGAGCATCTCCCCCACTACCACCCTATTACTAGCCTTCAAGTGTAGCTTTTTCTCATTCTTTTCCTTTCTGGTTGTAAGTCTCTTGAATCGAAGCATTGAATACGTTCATTAATGAATTTTGTGGTTCAGTATATTCTCATACCAACCAATTTCCTCTTCTTCGCTTTGAGAATGGTCCTTTCCGGAATCTACGTCAACTCCTTCATGGCAATGTGAGACGTTGGATGCTCTCTCTTTGATTCCAAGCTGACAGAGGTAAGGCTCAACGCTCGGTTCTACTTCCAGCGTTCGGAAGGTCTTGTCAACGTGACATTGCCTCATGGAAGTGTCTTAATGTATGACAACGGAAACTATAATAATCGTGCCCATGGAGCCGCCGGGTCTAGCAATCGCGTCACAATTAACGAAGCAGGACTTCCTCTCTTTCGACCGAAGAATCAGCTTACGGTGAGTAGTAACCTGCAATCAAAAAGTTGGTTGACTTGAAACTGATCTTAAACTAGGAAATCCAATTGATGCAAGTGAAAGTTACAAAGGATCATGTGGAGAATCGAGAGGAGTAAGATTATGGAGAATGTTCGTTAAGACCGTGCTTATGTCAAAAAGTATCCATTGGAAGTTATCTTTGAAAATCTAGGGAATGGTGTGAAAGTTATTTCTGAGTCCGAGAACTTCTCTAACTGTTCCCCAAGGAAGAGGCCAAACTTTCAAGTCATAATGATTACAAGAATTACAAGATGTGCCATATGCACCTAAGGGTGATAATAGAGCAGTTAAAACCCCAAAGTCCCATCAAGAAGCGCAAACCGTTGTGCCAGGGGTGGCATCATCGGGGGTGATTTGTGATCTCTCCACAAGGCAGTATTGATAGATTTGTCGACTTTGCTTAGCCGTGATTTACCCATAGGCTCAATGAGGTCCGCTGTAACCAAGTTTAGAGCGCTGACCAAGCTTCATTCTCACTGGCCGATAACTGCAAATGATGATGGTTGCACTTCGCGAACTGTGACATTGCCGGCCCTGGAACGAACGTTGCTTACTAGTGCATCAGAAAGTCCACATACTGTTCAGATCCAATTCTGGGTCTGAAACAATCAAAGTTGATTGGATTTGTTGCAACAAGTATAACTCAGTCGGCGTAATAACTGTTGCGATCCGGCATACAAGTTCACCGCGAGCATTGGGGTCTTGTGAGCGGTTTTGTAAATAAGTCCGCAATATCGTTTGTGCTTGGTATATAATTGATTTTGGATGAAGCGATGGCGCACGTCTATGTGTTTGACACGATTGTGGTTCCATTTATTTTGAGCTATCGCGATCGATCCGTTGTTGTCGCCTCGGAGTTCAGCGGGGTACGGCACTTCCATTCTTATCTCTGCCAGCACAGCATACATTCATTGTATCTGCTCTCCGGCCCTCCCTAGTGCAATGTATTTGGCTTCTGTCATCAATATTGAGACTGTTTCTTGGAACTTGGCACTCCAGTTGGTTGGTCCCCCTGCTTGCAAGTATACTCCTGATACTGACTTTTGCATGTCTACGTCTGCAGCAATGTCTGCAGCCAAATCTGAATCATAGCCCTGGGATATGTAGTTGGTGCAGTCTGGGCCACCGTACCTGAGTTTATAATGTAGGGTGTCTGTAATGTATTGCTTGACATGGAGTAGTGCAAGCCAATGTTGTTTGCCTGGGTTTGACATGAATTAACTCAGACTCATGATAGCAAAAGCTATGTCTGGTTTGTGCATCTAGTGCCTCCCTGTATGGCTTATCTGCCATGTACTGGCAATTCTTGTTGGTTATGGGTCCTTGTGCTCAGCTTAGGATAACTCCTGGCAGCAGAGGTGTGTATTTTGGAGTAATTTTGATTCTTCTGTATTTCTTTAGTGTGTGTTTCAGGTACTCTTCTTTGTTAGGCTTTGACTGTAAGCTGCAATGCAGTATGTAGGAAGCTGAATATGAAATGTATTTGTCTGTACAGCACAGCATGAGTTTGTAAATACACACCTGAATATGAAATAAATAGAACTAAGGAAATCTATAGTTGATTCAGTGCATATTGCAAGTATGTAGTCATGTAAACAGTGAGTAGACTATGGACCTATTATGGTATCATGACACTTGGCTCCTTCTTTTTAAGAAGGGTGCCCCAGAAAGGTAAGAGAAAAAGAAAGAAGAGAAAAGGAGAAGAAACCAAGGCCATCCTACTTTACTTCTGGGGCCTCTTGCACTTTTCCTTCCAATTGATGTCTATTTCAACAATGAGACAAGATAAAGCTATTGATCATTAGAAAGTCTGAATAAAACAGACTTCTGCTGAAAACTGTAGGCAAATGACATAGCCAGAACCACCTTAAAATTTCCTCTCCAACCCAGGTTAGATCAGCCTTATTGGTGGCCTAGGTGTTGAAAAATCAGCTTATCAGTATTTTGATCTAACACACACCCAAATCAATCATGTGACTAGAATCACGTGACATATGCACCCAAACTAGTCATGTGATTATGATCATGTGACTATGCTCAGGTTTCCGGAGATCAGGTGACTTATCTTAAGGAAAGCATTACACCTTATCAATAAAATGGGCATATTTCAGTGGGAATATATGTGAACTCCTACATATTGAGTATTGTTCTGATTGCCTAATCAATCCACACACAATGAAAGTTGTCTGAAGGCATTCTGTGGCAAACTGATAGAGGGATCAGCAATTTGATGGGAAAAGGTAAATTTAGTTATTGAGAAAAATTGAGCAGGCATTGGTAAAATGCTTATATTTCAATGAAACAACCATCAAACCCTATTGTGTCTAGTATTGTTGGGAAGGTCTAATTAATCTGCACCTGATGTAGAAGATCTGGAGGCATTTGGAGAAGAAAAGAGGGAAATATCAATGATATACAGAATCAGACCACCAAAAACATTGGAGGACCCTCTCTTGGCCAGGAAAATTTATACCAAGTCTCTTTGGACCAGAAAATGGAGGCCCAATAGCCAAAAGATGACTCAGAATAACTAAAAAATGTCATGCATCACAAGGAGGAGAAATAATATAAATAAAGGGGAATTCTGTAACATTTAGTAGATTGCTGATTGCCTATGCTCAGAATCCCCAAGGAGTGATCATCCTAGGCTCAAGGCAATAGTATACTTTAGGTTAATAGTTTGATATGCTTTTTGGACCTGCTTTTGGTGTGACTGAGGTTGCATTAACTGAAAAATCAATAAACTCTATTATCCACCTATATATTTTATAAAAGTACTTTGTAAAGTGTAATTTAGCTTCAGAACTTAGTAAAAGCTAGTTCATTTGTGATTGCCTCTATTTAGACTAATCCAAATAACCTAATTTTGCATCAACATGCAACCTCTTGTTTGCACAAAACTGTTGTATTGCCTCTATGGCATGTGGTAACTTATACTTTTTGAGTCATTCATCCTCACTTTTGTTATACTCCTTCTAGCACATCAGGAACTCTACAATCCCCCTTTTCATCTGCCTCTCACATAAAATCCTCTCTATCTTGACCTCCTCCCCTACTTCCATCTGCACTAGTAAGAGTGGCTATTGCCAGCAGCCCAGAATAGTATCTTGATATGCAGAAATCAGATAGAACACATGGAACATGTTGTGGATAATTCAATTATCTGGCATTGCCAGACAGTATGCAGAGTTAGAAATTCTCTGCACCTGGAATAACTCAAACCTCTTAAAGTTGAGTTTGTTGCTTAAGTGATCTGAGTGCAAATCAGCCTACTCAAGGTAAATATAATCCTTGATCATGTAATCCAGCACCTCATCCACCCATCTGTTATAGAACCACAACATCCTCTATCTCACCAGCTCTAACAGAGCTTTCAGCTTGCCCTGCACCATATGTATATTCTCCAGTCTCTTATCAGCCTTCAGTACTGACTGTGAGTTCATAGAGTCAATAAAAAATGTTGGGTAATACACATACTCTGCATAAAAGAGTAACATCCTAGTGGCTAAGTGCTAGTGGTTATTATAAGCAAATTTTGCAAAGGGCAGCTAGTTAACTCAGTTGTCCTGGTAATAGTTCACAAATGCATGCAAGTAAACTTTCAAATCTTGATTTATCCTTTGGTATGACTATTTGCCTGTGAATGATGTAACAATAAGAGGACAAGCTTGATTCTCAGGTATTTCTACATTCTTTTTGTGTACTGTGCCATAAACTGAGGCCCCCTATCTAAGATAACTTTCTTGGAGGTGCTGTGCAAATACAACACCTGTTCTAGGAAAGTGTCACACATTGCCATGACATCATTAGTAGATTGGGCTGGAAGTATGCACATTTTGTTGACTTGTTGCAGACTATTTGTATTATGTCAAAACCCTGCAAAAAAGGCAATGGGCCCACATAGTCTGTGGATATATACTGTTAGGAACCATCTGGAAGCTTAAGGTGCTGTAATGAGCCAAATGGCTTCTGTTGCTGAAGCTTGATATGCTGGCAAGTCTCACATCTATCCATGTAATGTTGTATATATTCTGACATTCTTGGCTAATAATAATTATATGCCAAGGACTGATGTATTTGCATATCCTGGGTGGCCTGCTAGAATCAAATCATGGTACAGTTGCAATATCATCTGTTTCACCTTATTATCATTCAGTACATACACCAATCTCTTAAAGCACACCTAATCACTATTTACTAAGAAATCCTTCAGCCTTGAGCACATCAATGTTAGTACTGTGTCCATAGCCTACAGTGGGGCCAACTTCTTGTCTGTCTGTAACACTTGCCAGATTGACTCTAAAATGTCTCTATCTGCCAGGACTTGCTGCACTACTGTCACTTTCTGCACTATCTCAGATTCTTCACATCTCTTAACTGCCACAATTACTGTATACTATACCTTCTTTCATTTTCCAACTCTATTCTTTGTAAGCACCTTCTTACTGGGCCCTCTACCACATGATCTAGGTGCTAGAACAACCCATCTGGACTTGTGCTCAGGTAACCTAGCTAGTAGTAGATGCAAAAAATAAAGCAATTTAGGAAGATACTCCACATTGCCTAATGTTGGTTCAAGTCATATGCTGATGTGAAGTGCTCCAGATTGCAATGAGTTTATACAAAGAATGAATTCTTTATTTGAGCAAGCTGATGTACAAAATGTGAAGGAAAAAGAAAAGAGGATTTTAGAGTATGTGAATACATAGATAGAGCAAGAGTGGCTTGGTTTTGACTCTTATAATGAAGGTTCTTGAAATGACTTATAAAAGAAATCCAGGAATCTTATCTAGAGGTAGTTAATGATTCAAGTAGTGTTGCAAATCTGGATCACACCTGTAGAGAGCATGCCTGTCTAAGCAGAAATAATACAATAAAGATATATTTTCTCATTAGAAAATATAGAGCTGAAGCTAAAAAGTTGGAGCAGGTTATAGAAAATAAGTCTCTTATAGACAAATTCCTTGGGTGTTTTACACCAGTCTTTATAGATGTGATAGAGGAGAGACTTATCAATAGATATGGTCACTATAAGAATCCAACTTGCTTGAGGCACAGAGATAACAAATATAATTTATCTGAAGTGTTCAAAGTAGTAACTGCCCTTATAAATGGAGTCTCTGTGAGAAGTTCTAAAAGCACTAGCCTAGAGAGAACAGAGACCTCTCTTATGCATGTCAAGGAAGAGTAGATTAATAAAAAGATGGCTCTTTTACAAAATTTTATAATGACAATTGGAAAGCAAGTTAGCAGCATTTAAACTGTTATGCAAACTTTGCAAACCAGTCAGCTAGACTTTAGAAATGCATTTTTCAACACTAATGGTTGCTCTAGAGCCTTTATAAAAGGACTTAACTTAGCTTTCCTCCTGGTGCAAGAAGCACAGAGCTATTGTTTCTATTGCTGAAGTTCTGGATATAGAATTGCTAAGTGTGAGCAAGTCAAAGGAGATATATAGAAAGGATGGGTTATCTTAGTACAAGGGAGAACTAAAATGCTTAATAGGTCTCCTTTACTTAGAGAACTAGCTAGTATATTACCCCATGATAGAATAGTTCAGTTACATAATAAATAAGTAAGCTTGTACTTTGGATGGTTAACAGATGATACTCTAGAAGTTCTTACTTACTTTGCCTATATAAATGCTACTAGAGACACTATCAGAAAATCACCCATTTGGAGGTTCCTTAGCCCATGTTTCCTTCTAATTTTTAGGCCTTTTCACTCTAATTCACTCACTGTTAAGTGCCTTTATTGAACTAACTCCTCACTGGCTAGATCATGGAAACAAACTTTCTCATTGGTTTGGAGCCAATGCTAGACTGTGAAAAATGGATCACTTTTGACAAGGGCTCTAATGGAGCTCTTTGTTAAGTTCCACTGAGTTGGGGGCTTTCCAGAAAAGCAACGCCCTTACAAGGCAGACTTGATCTACAGATACTCAAATGTCTGAAGCTCCAGGGCTTGGGCTCTGGGGTTCAAAACATGGATAGGGGGTGGTTCTGGGAGATGGAACTTGACCTGGGGCTTTGGGTGTTTTGTAGAGGCTAGGGGTCAGAGGAGGTTGAGTCAGAACTGGAGGTTCTAAGACAAGACCTGGTTAGCAAATTATAAGTTGCAAAATGCATATTGAACTTAGAGCATGCAATTATTCAGGCATGCCAGTCAAGCATGCCAGTTAATGCATACCAATCAAGCAAGAGGGCATGCAACAATTCAAGTAATATTAAGATTAGTGAATACAACAGGGAACTACACTATAAGTACTATGGGATTGGGTCTTGGGGTTCTGGAGTGTCTGGGATGGGTTCTGGAAGATATTGAGTAGTGGGCAAGGACTGTATACTTGGATCATGCATGTGGGGTGCATGATCAATTGGCGTGGAGGGAGTTGTGATATGTAATGGCTAGGAGCGGGCTGTGTGATCTGATCATTGCCAGCAGTCAATCCTGGAGTCCATGATGCAAGGTTCCCAGGAGTTGGCTGATGTTGGTTGTGATGCATGTGATGGCAGCATCAGCAGCTATGGGGGTGGGGTGCATTGTGGAGTTAACAAAAGAAGGTCCTAAGTGGGGTTCTAGGGTTGTCCTAGGAGACTCTGGAGGGGGGTTGTGACATCACCCCCCCCCCCCTTAGTGCTGAGACCCTCCAAGGTGCATGTAACCGGTGGTTTGGACTGGGGTCCAATCGTGGGATCCAGCACCTGACCTGCCATGTATTGAAAAAAATTTTACTATTAACTCAACCATATCACATATGCTGACACATTCCCTAATGCCTCCACCTACTAACAAAGTGGCCTCCTTGGTCACATAGGAGGCCCAGGATGTGTGATACCACATGCATCTGGCAGTGCTTGCCCAACATGAGTATCATTGCATCGTCTATTCTATAACTAACCTTCCTTTTCTAGAACAACACAATAATCCTGCTTCAAAGGTGGGTCCCAGCCAGCTCCCAGAGCCTGCTCCCAATGCAGGCCCCAGTGTCCCCCTGGGGCCCCATCCGAGTCATCCCACACTCATCTTTGTGCAGAAGACTGTTCCCCCTCCTACCCTAGGCTGTCTATTCCCTGTTTCCATTGTTCTGGGATAGCAATAGGGGCAATTTCAGAGGTCTTGGAGAGCCATTGTGTTGCATGGGCAGATATAATGCAGGAGCAATTTAGAGAGGCCCTGGAAAGGCTCCAGGGTCTGCCTGCCCATGCCTAGTGTGTGAGCAATGGACTGGTGAGTGGTCTTCTACTTTGGATCTCCTTGCTAATTTTGGCGCAGTATAAGCACTGCACCCAGTGACAGGTCCTTTGCCTGTTTGAAGTCCTGGGCCCCTCATCCCACTGGAACATGGCCATGTGTGAGGTGTGCCACCAACAGCCAACTCCCTGGGAACCCTGCATCACAGACCCCAGGATCGACTGCCATCAACTGCCGGATCATGCCACCCACTTCCAGCCATTACGCATCACAATCCCCCCCGCACCCATTGATTGTGCACCCCATATGTGCAATCCAAGTATACAGTCCCAGCCCATTACTCAATGACTTCCAGAAACCATCCCAGACACCCCGGAACCCCAAGACCTGGCCCCATAGTACTTATAGCATAGTTCACCACTATATTCATTAGTCTTGATATTACCTGAATTGTTGCGTGCCCTTTGTTTGACTGGTACACATTGACTGGCATGCTCAACTGGCATGCTCGACTGGCATGCCCAAATAATTGCATGCTTTAAGTTTGGTATGCACTTTGCAACTCTTAATTTACTAACCAGGTCTTGTCTTAGAACCTCTGGTTCCAACTTAACTCCCACCAACTCTCAACCTCCACAAAACACCCAAAACCCCTGGATCAAGTTTCATTTCCCCAGAACTACCCTCCCTGTCTGTGTCTTGAACCCCAGAGCCTTAACCCTGGAGTTCCAGACACCCAGGTATTTGTAGATCAAGTCTGCCTTGTAAGGGTGTTGCTTTCCTGGAAAGCCCCCAAATCAGTGGAACCTGACAACTACCCACTTCTGCTCATTGGCAATCTGGTTGACCGACTCTGCAGCACCAAGGTTTACACAAAAATTGACCTCTGCTCTGGCTACAACAACATTTGCATTGCCTTGGGACATGAGTGGAAAACTGCATTCCACACATGGTATAGTCTGTTTGAATACCTTGTAATGCCCTTTGGAATAACTAACTCCCCTGCCACATTCCAATAATTTATGAACAACATCTTCCATGACATGAGCAACATTTTTGTGATTGTCTACCTGGATGACATCCTCATCTACTCCAACTCAAAGGAGGACCACCAGAAGCATGTCCGGCAGGTTCTTGAATGCCTCCAGGAGCACAACCTCCATGCCAAACCCAAGAAGTGTTCATTCCACACAGAAGAGGTTGAGTATCTTGGCATCATCGTATCTCCAGAGGGCATTCACATGGACCCCCACAAGGTTGAGGCCATTGTTGACTGGCTGCAACCCTGGAATGTCAAGGAAGTACAGTCCTTCTTGAGTTTCATTAATTTCTACTGGAGGTTTATAAACAACTACTCCAGTATCACAAAACCCCTCAACCAGCTCACATGCAAGGACGTGGCATGGAATTGGGACAGTAGGTGCCAGAGCATCTTTAACCTGCTTAAGGAGGCCTTCACCACCACCTCTGTACTCCAGCACTATGACCCTGCCCTCCCAATCATCCTAGAATGTGATGCCTCCAACTATACCATTGCCAGAATTCTCTTGCAGATGGAAGCCAATGGTAGGGAGCTCTGGCCAGTTGCCTTCTACATCTGGTTCATGATCAACACTGAGCTCAATTACAATATCTACAACAAGGAGCTCCTTGCTATTGTCAAAGCCTTCAAATAATGGCAAGCCTACCTCAAGGGAGCCTGGCACTAGATCCAGGTCTATTCAGATCACAACAACCTGCAGTACTTCACCATGACTAAGCAACTCAGCTGATGGCAGGCCAGATAGTCCAAAATCCTCTTGGAGTATGACTTTACAATCCAGTACTGTCCAGGATGACTTGAAGCCAAACCTGATGCCCTCACCCAATGATCAGATGTCTACTCCAAGAAATCATTCAAAGTAGAACACAATGCATTCAATCATCACATAGTGATCCCCCCTGAACATTTGAATGCTGTACTGATTTTAAATGATGAAGAAATCCTGAGCGAGATATGCTGCGCCCTCCAGGAGAAGTATTTCATTGATCATGACTCTTGCAACCCCCCCAATGGAACTGACCAGAATCCCACCTTCTCCTTGTCCCCAAACAAAAAACTCCTCCTCTGGGACAGCTGCATCTATATCCCAGATCATGCATGACTCTGCTATGATATTCTCTGCCAACACTATGACCACAAGCTCCAGAGACACCCTGGGATATGTAAGATCCTCTAGCTTATCTTCCAGGCTTACTTCTGGCCAGGGTTGAAGAAGGATGTGACCCACTATATTTGATCATGCAAACCCTACCTCTGGGCCAAAGTCTCCTAACACCAACCATATGGGCTCCTGAAACCCCTGCCAATTGGACAATGCTCCTGGTCCTCCATATCCCTGGATCACATTGTTGAACTCCTAGAATCAGAAGGGTTCAATGTCATTCTTGTCATTGTGTGTAGACTAACCAAATAGGGCATCTTCCTATCCTGTCACACCATGGATACCACCCTGGACTTTGCCTGGCTATTTCTCAAGCATGTCTTTGCCAAACACAGACTCCCAGATGACATTGTTTCTGACTGCAGCCCACTTTTTGTGTCCAAATTCTGGACTTCCCTATGCAAGGCCCTCGAAGTAAAAACTAGTTTCTTCACCACCTACCACCCTGAAACCAATGGTCAGACCAAAAGAGTCAACCAGTCTCTCAAGCAGTACCTCTGGCTGTATATCAACTACCTACAGGACAACTGGTGCACCGAGCTCCCTCTGGCTGAATTTACCTACAACAATACACTACATTCTGCCACCAGGGTGTCCCCCTTCTTTGCCAACAAGAGATATTACCCCCGACTGACATTCTCACTTTGGGACATTCTGTCACATGCCACTTACAAGGTTGCCCAGGATCTTCAGTCCTTTTATATGTTCCTCTGGGAGGAAATCAATACTGCAAACCAGGCCTATATAAAACATACTAACCGGAAATGGGAAGACACCCCCAACTGGGCCCCTGGGACAAAGGTATAGTTAGACCAATGCCACCTCCACACCCATCGGCCCTCTTCAAAACTGGATCACAAGTGCCTCAGCCCATTCAAGGTCTTGAAGAAAGTCTCATCCCATGCCTACAAGATTGAGCTTTCCCCAGGACTTAAAGGCCTGCACCCAGTGTTCCACATCTGCCTCCTAGAGCGACACCCCCCAGACCCCTTTCCTAAGTGATGCCCTGAACCCCCTTCCCCAGTTGAGGTCAAGGACAAGTACTACTACAAGGTTAAAGACATCCTTGGCTCCCAGAACATTCATGGACAACCCCACTTCCTTGTACAATGGCAGAGGTATGGCTCAGAGGACAATACTTGGAAACCATGCCAAAGCCTTGACAGCACCCTTGACAAACTCCAGGACTTCCAGCAACAGCACCCAGGAAATGACCCTTCCAGGCACAGGACTCACAGATAGTAGTAGTAGGCATGACTCCTGCCTCTGAATTGAATAGAGATTCAACTCCCATATATATCTTCTGTTCCCCCTCTTTAAAAAATCTTACTCTCTTTTAGTCCCCTTCTACAGTGATGCCCCAGAGTCTGGGCAAGGTGCTTTTCTAGTTTTTCTATCACCTTACTTACATTGTTTTTCAACTCTGGAAGACCAATTATATATATTCTATACATACACTAATTTACAGATTGATACATATGAGACAACAACAAGAAAACAGGGGGCCCCTAGAGCTAGGGCCCCAAGCTACCCTCACCCTTTCCCCCCTTTGGCCAACTCCAGAAACCCTCCCCCACCTCCCCTGGACTGTGCTCCTGCCACACCTCCTTGGCCAACTGATCCCAAGACAGGAGCTGCTTGCCCTCATCCAGGATCTGCTCAAACCATGACTCCAGGGCTGGGATATTCCTCCAGCAGTGAGCCATCACTAGCCTCCTCAGCAGGTCCAAACCCTGCTCCACCCTGGAATTCCTCATCTCCATCTGCAACCCCTTCTGCAGGGATGAGAGCACTGTGGCAGCCCCATCCAGGAGTAGGCAATGCTTCTGGGCCCAACCTGAGGACATCAGTACTAACTCAACCACAAGAAGGAAACACTCACTGAGGGAAGCCATATGCCCAATTACCACATCCTCATGTAGGGCCTCGACCAGCCCCAGACTTGATAAATCTGGCCCCAGGAGCTCCACCTGAACATTGACTTTCCCTCAGGCCACCCTCATTTCTTCCAGCTTTAGAACAGCTGCCTCATATTCCCCCTCCTTGTGCTCCTCCCTCTCCGGGTTACCCTGTCCCAAATGCTTCTGCCAGACCCTCACCTTAACACCCAGCAGCCACTCAGATAAGGGGAAAAAGATTGCTGGAGAAAGGCATGCTGGTGGAGCTAGAAATGGGGTTTTCAGGGGCAGACGCACCCTCTTAGAAGGCTCTGGGGAGGGACTGGGTGATGCCTGCCTCTTTCCTTTGTTCAGGCACTCCCCAAGGCCCTTGTGACTGCTAGCCCTGGCCCAGGTTGCCTGACAGGTGATTAAAACCATGGGACAACCCTGGCCCTCCACTCAGTCGGCCCCCCGAAATAGAACTGGGGCTCTAGTGGCAGAGGCAGAGGGTCGGATAAATCCTTTTCTGAGCATTTCATCAAGGTAGTTTTTGAGGGCCTAGAGCTTGACTTCCAACATATTGTAGACCTTACCAAAAGGGGGGTTGGCTCCTTCCTCAAGATCAATTGTATAGTCGTAGGGGCAGTGGGGAGGAATTTCTTTAGCATTGCCTTTGGAGAATATGTTAGCAAATTTGTAATATTCTGGGGGAATTACTTCTCAGAGGATCTGTTCTTCAGTTTTCTTTTCTGGGGGGATAGTGTCCCCTCATAGGTGTTCTTCCAGGAGAGACGGTGAGGTGTACAACTGAAACATGGAGGTTCCATCCCTCATGAGATGGGTGAAGGAGGCGGCCCTAATAATTCTAATGTCAAGTGCATTCAGATCAATCAGAGTTGCGGGTGCATTGGCTGAAGCAGGTGTGACATGTATCTGGGACCGGCCCAGGTAGTTTAGCCCCTTGTATTTGTTCTAAAGAATGTTTGAGGGTCAAGTGGGGGCCTTGTGAGTTTAGGTGGGCATTGGCAGTGTATGGCTGAGAGGTGCAGGTGCTACCTCGGGGGTGTGGGGCACCAAGTCACTTCCCAGGGCTTGGAGGTGCATGGCAGTCAAGGGGTGGTCTTCAGGTCCCAGGAAGGTCATCATGAGCATTCTCCAATTGATGTTGGGATTTGTGTTGTGTAGCCAGGGTAGTCCCAGCACCATTGGGGTTAACTTGTGGAGTTGCATAACCAAGAAGCTAGAGGTAAACTCATAGCTGTTGTCTAGGATCACACATTCTGAGTGAGACCTAAAGATGGGGCCAGAGGAGGAGGGGGTGCCATTAAGGCATTGCAAGCTAAAAGGTTGGTTAAAAGAGTCATGAAGAAGGTTAAGGGCATCACTAATGAAGACTCTGGTAGCTCCACTGTCGATGAGAGCCAATATTGGTCCTGGAGCACCATCCAGCCTGGCATTGATGACAAAGAATCAGGACGAGTGGGACTGGAGCCCAGGGGGTGGTGAGGGTCCACCCAGGAAGTCCCTCCAGGTAAATTCCAAAGAGTGTGGGATATTGAAGGGGAGTTGCTGGTCATTGGGCATTGGCTCCTAAGTTAGGCGGAGGGTGAGGTGTCACTAGTCAATGTGGAAGTTGGTGTCTTGGAGCCATGGAAGTCCCAAGACCAGGAGTATGGAGGAGTGGAGTTTGGTAACCAACATCCAGAGGGTGTGAGTCTGTTCATTGGCAAAAGTAATGAATATATGCATGAAGTGAGTGATATCCCCTGCTGTAGAGGCATCCCCATCAAAGAGGCAGAGCCACACCGGGACCAGGAGTCATTGAGCAAGTTCTGGGGTGAGAGTAGATCACACTTCATTAATGAAGTTGTCTGTGGTGCCACTGTCAACGAGGGTGTTAAGGGGGGTTCTAGAGGGGGTGAGGTGGATTTTGAGGAGAAAGAAGTGTGAAGAGTAGGAGGGTAGGTAAGCCATGAGGGTGTCCTGTGCAAGTGTCATGGAATGAAGATGTGAGACTAGGGTGGAGAAGACGTCAGGGTCAATTCTGCGATTTAGGGTGTCTTCCAGGTCTAAATTACCAGGTCATTTTCCAAATATTCATAGGTGGCATCCTCCTCTTCAAAGATCCAGGTGGCACATTCCATAACCTTTCTCACCACAGAGTATGCAAATCTCTTCCCTCCTCCATTGTTTCTGCACATCCTTTAGAACTTCAATTCAGAGTCATCTCTTTTTTGAGAGCCAGTTGGCCCAGAGGGCCTCTTTGTCTCATTTGTCGGTAAGGTCAGGACCCTCAGAGTCTTTCGAGGGTTCCTCAGAGCTTGGCGAGTCACCTGGGTCATTGGCAGCCATAGCAGCATTGAGTCAGACCTGGGGGCAGGTGCCACTGCCAGGGTTAGCATTGGGTGGGCTGCAACTTACTAGGAGTCTGCTGCCAGGAAATGCAGGAGGGTCATTGCTTTGGGTTTGGGAGTTGGCATTTTTACTGGAGAACCACGAGGTTCCTCCTCTGGAGTTCCAGGGGGCTTGGGAGTTTGAGTACTCACTGCAGTCTTCCCAATATTTGTATGACAAGGGCCTTGTATCTGTCATAGGAGGGTTATTTTGGAGCAAGTCAGAGGATGTCCTTGATGCATTGTGGCAGTGCATGGCAGAGGGCATACCAGAGAGCACTGTAATTCCAACCTGTCTTATAAGCTTCCTTTTCAAAACATATAATGAAGGTGGTAAAGCACTCTTCAGAGTGTATTCAGAGGTTAAAGAGGTTGTCCTTGGCCTCAGCCATGGTGTTATAGATCCCAAACTTCCTGGAGAATTTGTTGATGAAGGCTTGCCAGTGAGAGAGTGCCAGGTTGTTGGGGTCAAACTGGAAGAGGGCAGTGTAGTGATCAAAGGCAATCCCCTAGAGGTATGAAGCAGCAAAAGCCACCTAGGAGCTGTCAACCTGAAAAGTAAGTAGCTTTGCCTGAAATGTATTAAGACATTGGGTGAGGAATGTATGCCATTTTCAGGGGTCCTGGCCTGTGAATGCATCAGATTTTTGAATGTCCAGGCACCCTTCATGGGCAAGGGCATCACAAATATCGTTGGGTCCAGTGCCATTGCAGGAAGGGGGGCTGGTGTTGTAGTAGTAGTAGTAGTGATTACTCCCTCCTCCTTGTGGAGGGAAGGCACCAAGGGCAGGACCCCACCCACCTGGAGGGCCTTCTTCAGGCAGCTCACCTGGGAGTCTGTGCCTGGAAGGTCCATTGTCCCAAGGGGGTTTGTTTTGATCAGGGGGAGGCCTAGGTCTCCACACAGGTGGTGGCGGAGGTGGTTGGTGGGTGTTTGGTGGTGTTGGGTCAGTTTGAGGAGGGCCGGGTGCCAGGTTGGGTGCCAGGTCATGCAGAGGACATTCAGCCTGGGAGAGTTGTGCTTGCATTGGAGGTCATGGGGGGTTCCATAGGTTAAAGTGAGGCAGTGGGTCATGGTGAAAGCTGGGTTCTGAAGGGGCCAGGGTGGACATGGGGGGCTGTGCTGGGATGGTCATGGGTGTGGACACAGGGAGTTGTTTGTTATTGCCATGCATGGGCTCATTGATGTAGCATAATGTGTTGTCTGTGCTAGTGGTGTCTATCTGGGGTCTACTGGGGTTCACCAGGGGTGGGAGTCGAATATTGTCCATTTGTGGGAGTGGTTCCAAGAGTCTCTGGGGCTGTCCCCAGGTCTTAAAAGTGCTAGGGACAGAGTTAGCTCTACAGCAAGTCAATAAGCTTACCATGCGGGCAGTGAGCTGATCAAATAGTCCTCCTGCTGGGTTGAGGGACCACAGTATGGCCAAGGCATTTTGTTATTCTTTTCATTGTAGTTGCTCTGGAGTGTGGACTGTGAGGGCTGCCAGAGCTGGTTCTGGGGGTTTCCGTTAGATATGAATTGAGTGACCCAGATCTGTGGGATTATTGAGGGGTCAAGAGGAGGAGAACGTGTGGACTTCATTGAGCAGTTGATGCAACTCTTTGCGGAGCATCATGTTTTGTCTATACTTTACCATAGTCTGCTCTGGGAGTTCTCCTCATGTAAGGCAATCCCCAAATTCAACCAAGCAATGGGCCCATTTCTCCAGAGTGCCTATAAAGTCATTGTGTCCAAAATCCATGAGTAGCATCCTTGCCCGCCTTGCAAAGTCCTCCAGCAAGATCCTGAGTGAGCATAGTACTTTGTCTCACTACCGCTCATACTCCTCGAGGCATCGTCATCCTATGGGCAAGGGAGGAGTTCTAGCAGGTGGGGCAATGGTTGGGTAGTGTCAAGAGGAGTAGTCATAGTTGGGAGGTCCTCAGAGTTGGGGGGTGGGGCACTAGTAACTCCAATTCATCTTTTCTCTTCTCCATTTCTGTAAATCCTCCTATTTTTCTTATTTCTACTTTATCTACTTAATCTTACTTCCTCCAACTCTATCTCTTTTTTTTTTATCTATCTAGTCTGCATCATTTTTCCTTCCATTCTCTTTTGCTCCATCTTAATTCTTTTCACTTATCTTGATTCTGTATTCCTTCCCCTCTTTTTCTATATTAAGTATTTCTGTTACTTCTTCTCCAATCTTTTCTTTACATTTTCAGTTTCCCTCTTACCTATTTTTCTCAGCTCTCTTCTCCCTTTTGTACTGATGTGAAATTAGGTTATTTGGATTAGTCTAAATACTAAGTTCTGGGGCTAAATCACACTTCACAAAGTACTTTTATAAAATATAACAGTAGATAATAGAGTTTATTAGTTTTCAGTCAATGCAACCTCATTTACACTAAAAGAAGGTCCAAAAAGCATATCAAACTAATGACCTGAAGTATACTATTGCCTTGAGCCTAAGATATCCACTCCCTGAGGATTCTGAGCATGAGCAATTAGCAACTTCTTGAATGTCACAGAATTCCCCTCTATTTATGTTATTTCTCCTTCCTGTGATGCATGACATCTTCTAGTTATTCTGGGCCATTTTTCAGTTATTAGGCCTTTATTTACTGGTTCCAAAAGACTTGGTATAAATTTTCCTAGCCAAGAGAAGGTCTTCCAATGATTTTGGTGCTCCACTTCTGTAGATCATTAATACCTCCTCCAGTACTTGACCAAATGCCTTCAAATTCTTTTGATTGGGTGCAAATCAATTTGACCTTTTCAACAATATCAAACACAATAGGGACTATTATAATGACTATTGGAGGCCCTTTCTATATATTTATAAAGTGTCTCAGGCAGCAGAATGATTGTGCAGGAGTCAGGTTTTGTGGGACAATTGTGCAAAGTAGCTTTTGCAATATGTTGAAAGCCCTACACTCTCCAGAGTAAGGCAATACCAACTCCACTTTTTTATCCTCCAATTTCTAACATCACTAATCCAATCACTAAGATCATCAAGCTTCTCCAAATAGACCACAACACCTACACCTCAGGACAATCCCAGTTCTCTCATGCCATTAATATATTTGTCTCAATAATGAGACAATGAGATATGATAAAGCTACTAATTATCAAAAAGTCTGAATAAAACAAGACATCTGCTGAAAACTGTAAGCAGTTCTGCCAAAAACTGTAGGCAAGTGACATAGCCAGAACTTCCTTGTAAAGCCCTCTCCAAATCATGTTAGATTAGCCTTATAGATGGCCTAAATGTTGAAAAATCAGCTTATCAATATTTTGATCTAATGCACACCCAATTCTATCATGTGACTATAATCATGTGACTATGCTCAGGTTCTGGAGATCAGGTGATTTATCTTAAATAATCAGAATTATCAGTGCACTAATGATAAATCAAGGCAATCACTGCAGATTTGATAGAATCTGATTGCATCTTCAAAGATATGATTGCATCAACTGATAAGATAATCTGCTGCTAAATGGGGTTGTGGCTGTGCAAGGCCATCAATTTAGCATTACACCTTGACAATAAAATGAGCATATCTCAGCAGGAATACATGTGAACTCTTACATATTGGGTATTGTTTTAATTGCCTAATCAATCTGCACACAACAGAAGTTGTTTAAAGACATTCTGTGGCAAACTGATAAAGGGATCTGCAATTTGATGGAAAAAGTTAAATTTAGCTGTTGGTAAAAATTGAGCAGGCTTCAGTAAATGCTTATATCTCAATGGAACAACCATCAAACCCTATTGTATTTGGTATTGTTGGAAAAGTTGAATTGATCTGCACCCAATGAAATGAATTTGAAGGCATTTGGTCAAGTACTAGAGGAGGTATTGATGATCTACAGAAGTGGAGCACCAAAATCATTGGAAGACCTTCTCTTGGCTAGGAAAATTTATACCAAGTCTTTTGGAACCAGTAAATAAAGGCCCAATAACTGAAAAATGGCCCAGAATAACTAGAAAATGTCATGCATCACAGGAAGGAGAAATAACATAAATAGAGGGGAATTCTGTGACATTCAAGAAGTTGCTAATTGCTCATGCTCAGAATCCTCAGAGAGTGGATATCTTAGGCTCAAGGCAATAGTATACTTCAGGTCATTAGTTTCATATGCTTTTTGGACCTTCTTTTAGTGTAAATGAGGTTGCATTGACTGAAAACTAATAAACTCTATTATCTACTGTTATATTTTATAAAAGTACTTTGTGAAGTGTGATTTAGCCCCAGAACTTAGTATTTAGACTAATCCAAATAACCTAATTTTGCATTACCATTACAAGAGATGACTCTTAATACTTTGCAAATTCTGCTCCTCATGATTATTCTGCAAGACTCAACTCCTGCATGATTATTCTGTTGCTTGATCTTGCCAACACTCAATCATCTCTAGCACATAATAATTCCCACTGCCTGAGACACTCCATAGGTACTTAGAGAGGGCCCCCAGTAGTCAGTATGGTAGTCTTGGATATTGCACTCAGTTTAGTCACCTCTAATCTCTTTTATCTTTTGTCTTTCTGTTTTTGTCTCAACTCCATTACATTCTTCTCCTATTCTCCCTTACTTGTCTCATTCCTCTTTGTTATCACTCATTCCTCTCTCAAATTACTGTCTTTATCTCCAAATATCTCTTTCTTTTCTCTTCTATTCTGGTTCACTTTCCCCTCCTCCTTCACCCTTTTTTGTACTAATTCTTTGGCACAACCTTTTTAGCTCCCTTGTGTGAGTCTATCTTTCAGCAAGACTCAACAAGTGGGTTTCTGCTTAACAAGACCTGACATCAAGGTTGCAGTCTATCTGAGAGAGCTTGGTGATCTTGGTGATTGAATTAGTAATGTCAGAATTTGGATGGCCTCATTTTGAAGAGTGGGGGTTGTGACATAAGCAGACCACTGATAAAGGTAATCTGATATGATCTAAGAAGCATTTTTCAGGGCAGTTCTAGCTAAATCATTTGCCTACAGTTTTCATCTGAAGACTTTTTGATGATCAAAGCTTTGTCATTACAAACAGGTCTAGAACATATGCAAGAGTGAGGCAAGGGTGTGAAAACTGGCTTGAAATCATTGAGGGTTGACCCTGAGGGAAAATCCCTTAACAAAGCCTCTTTTGTACACCACTCTCAACTACTTCATCTCCTGCCCTTGGACTAAAATAGTGACACAGTCCTGATTATCAGGAGAGTGTTGAGACATGACAAAGCTTTTGATCATTAACAAGTCTAAATAAAATAGATTTCTTAACATGACACAACATGAGACTTGAATGATTTTTGTAAATAATAAGCAAGCATTCACCACTTTGGCTTTTTCTCCACCCTTGTAACCAATTAAAAGCCAGACCTTCCATAGAAAAGGTAATGCTTGATGATTCCATAAGTCTTGTTGTGTGATGGATCCAGGAATGACCAATCAAACCATAAGATTCAGTGAAGACAAGTCCACATCATATTACACTATCACATTATGAACTTAATTTGGTCACATCTATCTCAATTTGAGTAATGTGCCATCTGATTTAAATTGTAATTGAACATGGCTGTCACCATACAAGCATTGTGTGCTACAAGATCCCATTATTGAAGAGTGCACCAAAACGGACAATCAATGCAGAACAACAAAGGAAATATACTACTACAGAACTTCACCATGTCAAAATTGCCGAACTACTGTTTTCTACTTGACTCTGCTGCAGCAACGTCTTTGACTAACAATGGGTCATCAAATCCCCTATAACAATAATCAATCTCTTGCTGATACTGTATCAATGTAGTAAGCCTCCTGGGATGCCCCTTAGGACTATACAGTAACGGCTTGTCATGTCCTACAAATATGATCATCTGTCCAGGCATATAAAATATATCTGAGGTGAGCAATGAATTTGATATATTACCTCGCGCTCAATACGACATTTTGAAGGGACTGAAACATTGATTTTCTCAATAGTTGGCCTGGGCGCTTTTTGACGCTTCATATAAGGTTTAGTGTGACAAGACACTTACCAGACCAACTTTCGAGCCGCTTCAACTGCATGAGCATTACAAGTATCTACATCGACTGATACGTCCAATAAAACGCCCAGGCAAATTCGAGAACGTCCAAAGATAACTGCTGCATTTATCAATGGGCTCTCGCATAGATTATTCTCTGGATCAACCTTGAGCTGCAGAGTCGCGTAGAAACAAGAATATCTGGCTTTCACCTAGGTGAACAGGATTGATCTGAGATGATTTTATTGCTTGTATAAACAGGTTTATGTGTTTCAGGACCAAACTTACAACTTCTCCTGTTAGGAGCATGATTTGATCATCCCGGCGACCTGTTATTCACCAGAATGAAACTATGACCATGGAGTGAAAGAATTTGGAGGATTACCTACAACCCTCCAGTAATCTTGGGTAGTAGGATGAGGCGCCAAAAGATCACCGGTATCGCAAGCATCTTGTCCTGAAAACTGTGTGTTTATTACAGGGGGTCGATGGCCTTCTGTTGCCTATTTGTGAGGTTCGGCGTGTTTTTTATGCAGACCTGAATGATGAAAAGAGAATACTAACCAACACCACAGCAAGGAAAGAACCGTCACCTTGATCAACTAGACGGAATGTGCATTGTGGATTTAGCTGGAAATACTCCCAGTCGGAACCTAGAGGCTCTGAGGTCGACTCAGCCATAATATCCAGAGCCTATGTTAAAGGCATCACCAGAAGGCATGGCACTGAGGAGACCACTTTCCGTACTAGTACAAACAGCAGATTCAATACGGGCCGTGAGCAAGACGTACACATCAACGCACGAGCCATACAATATGCAGAGCGTAACACCTTGGCTAGCGAAGTGGACACCAACTGATTGTTTAAGTAACTTTCCTCCGAATATCTATGGACATACGAGTCAGAACTATATCATTACATAAGAGGTCCATTACCTACCACGGCTCGCAGAGTCGTCAAGTACGAAAGCTTTTGCGGATCCTTCCACCATTCCTGGAAATAATAAATGATAGGAGAATTGAGTGCGGCAGAATGAGCCATACCTCTAAAAACCTTGTATGCGTTACAAGATAGTGAGCTCCCGTTTCTTGCATGCCCTGAAAAGCAAGTTCAGATGTGGGGCTGATGGCTGGTATAGATGGTTTGAAGACTGCAAGTGTCAAATTATACGCTGGCTAAAAGATTTCTTCAATTCAAGAAATTGGGGTAGAGGTCCAATGACTTACCAGCCAAAATAAGAAATGAAGTCCAATGGGATGGAAGAGCTCAATGCTGTGGCAGCTAAATATCGTCCCATAAAGGTTATGAGAAGCTTTCGCTTGAACAAAATAAGAGAAGAGGAAGTCATGGGATATTGCTCAGAGCCATACCAGGTATTTTAGTGGTCTGCATGATTAACTGGACCGTCCACGGAATGACTTTCGGAAAATCAGAAGAAGAGTCTGCGGGACAGTGACTTGGTTAACATTTTGGTTGTCAGAATACCGGGACGTACTAGACGAGTGTACCAACATGGCAGGGGAAGATAAAGGATAGACCTTCGTTGGCAAGGGCTCGAAGGAGTCATATTTTCTATATAATTCTTCATACAAGGGAAGAGCATGTATTCTAAGAATCGGGATGGATTCGTTGCCATGACTCTCATCTAGTTCCATAATAGCGTTTTGCGCCACTCGAAGAAGGCGTGGATCATGTTTGTCGACTAAAAGGTCGGTGGTACCTGATCTTTGCAACAAATGTGCAATTACTGATGAAGAAAACCGGGGCGAAATTGGAAAAAAAACAACTCCGAGGCGGAGCATACCAATCAAAGTGGTAAAAACAGAAATTGTATCTAATAGTCTGTTAAAAAGAATTATAACAAACTACTTAGACCTTACCAGAAGCCGAAAGAATAGCTACAATTGGATAATCGTTTCGATCCCCAGAAATATCGATGCTGATTGCATCAGCAACAAGTCGTGCAGCTTGATGAATCGCGGGAACAAGTTTTTCGTAAGTGACAGCCTGAAGGTCAGACTCTCCATAGTATAAAAACGCGGCTTGAGTGGGATTATGAATGTAATGCCAATCATAGAGTTCCGGGACGTATAAACATCCATCGAGAGGTCGTCGAAATTTCGAGACGTGGGACAGTTCATTTCGATTACTCATGACTGAGAGAGAGAGACCTCGAAGGTTGAGCTCGCTGTTTGGCCCAATCAGAATGAAACCGTTTTGATCAATTTGTCTCAACAGTTTCCGTGGGAACGACACGTTTCTGTTGTGGACCATCTACCATGTGCATGTGTGGAATGGCATTCCATATGGGCATATAAAGTCCGAAGAGTGGTTTTTGACAGATTGGTAAGCTATCCGGTGCTATTTGATATATATCTGGCACAGCCAAGCCCCCGTGGTCACACTGGGAAGATGCGGATTAGTAGTTGATTTTAATACTTCAGTATTATGAGCTAATCTTAAAGTTGTGTCTGTGGTTTTTGTTCAAGTTGTACATGATCACACTTAGTCTCACAGCAAAATACATCCCTCGCTTTTTTTGTACCTCCCTTATGAAGGACACTAGATAGGCTTCTTTATGGAGGTGCAATGATGCACCTTACATATGAGTTTGAGAGCACCACTCAGGTTTACATATAATAATTTGAGATTTTACCATGAATTGGTGGTTACTATATAAACTCCAAATAAATAAAACATTTTTTTGAGCCACTGTAGTATCCCATATCAACCTGTTGTGGGCAATATAGATGAGGGTGCTGCAAAGCCAAGAAATTACTCCATATACAATGTAAAAAAAAAACATGGCACTCACCTATTGCAATGCATGCTGAAAGAATAGCAGTAAACTTGTAAAGACTGATGCTACAGATAGCTTCCAACACTTAAGTCCTATGCACATGCATCAGTCTATCTGCTCCTAGTGGTATCAGATTGAGTTTGCAGCAACAGAAAATCCACACACTGTTCTAAAACAATCAAAGTTGAGGAAATTTTGTTCATCTGGTATGAAACATGGCTTGATTCAAGGATATACGGAGATACCACAGTTGAGTCCTTACTAAATCCATCAGTAAAACATCGACAGCATTTTTCGTATCTTCATCCTTGGCAAATACCATATATATATAGAATGTAACATTATGGAAGGTTATAAATGGATGGGGAATAACGCAGGACGGCCCGATTGGTAATTGAATGCTTCTGTTGTTTGCGATGCGGTGTTGAATCAAACTTTCATTGGCAGATCCCTCACATATCCATTTGACATCTTGTTCGTGACGCGGTCCGTTGTTGTCTACCGTAATGCAGCATCCTGTTTGAGCCATTCCCAAATCCGGTGTCGCTGACAAAAATTAGAACTCGCCGTTCAACATGTTAATTTGTCCTCTGGATGTTTTAATGCCCTGATATACAAGTACCTACCAAATGAGCAAGATCTTGATAGTTCCACAACAAATTCTTGACAGCTCCACAACAAAAATTTGATAGCTCCACAAAAAAAAATTACTGTTACAAGATATGTTTTATTAGAGGAAAAACAGCTCCATGAGGTTTGTATTGGATGAGTTTGGAAGGTGTGTCAGCTATGAACCGACCCGAGCATCACGATAACAGGATTTGGTCGATAACCACTGGTTCACAAGCGTTTGGTTATGCAAGAACACACATTGAAACTCCGGAGCCTTGATGTGCGACGTCTCGGCCATGAACAGCCATCCTTAAAAGTGGCTCCCGTATCGCAACTTGACCGCTTGATTATCCTGATTATTTTCGCGAATTACGTCGATGATGTCTTCGCCCAGGCCTCCATTAGATGACACGTTGGGCGCATCCCTCATTGGAGTCCTTGTCGCCACCACGTAAGTATTGTATACCTCGTTAGTCTTAGCTGATCTGCCTAGGTTACTGGGAATCGCCACCGTGCAGACATCGATATTTGTGAAGACGAATAAGCAAATTCCATATATGAACAAATATACTGTACAATATGCTTCCTCTTTTAGTCCTTTTCTCATGAATTGACAAAGATTCGCTTCTCTACTTAGGTTTTGCTCTTATGGTGACCGATTTCTCCAGATTTTGAGCCCGAACACTTACGTTTGGTCATTGCAGGGCCTTGGTTGCATTCCACACCCTGACATCCTCGCATGTCATTTATTACTATTTGGTCACCAAACAAGGAGATGTCCAAAGCACGTCTCTCGTTTGGAGTTACAAAGTTTGTCCATTGTGACGTTTTGTAATGTGAACTCACTTGACACCTTGTTGAAGGCAAGCATCAGTCTAGACGTGATTCTTGAAAAACTCTTTATCATCTATGAGTTTGTTTGACTATCATACTCAGTTGATCCTCACCAATCTGACCGAAATGTAAGTGATCACTTTAATACTAAGCTTGTACTTCATGCTTGAACCTAGACTGTATTCTTTGCGTCTTTGGCAACGTACGATGTCAACCTCTGGTTCAAAATAAATTTAGACTGAACTTCTCCTCTCTTAGTATTCAAAAACAAGAAGGAACGCTATTGGGTGTTTGCGCCATTGGTAAATCATTCTTCTGAAGAGGTTGTTTCAGGGATGTTATGAGTTCTCTAGATGGTTATGATCCTCCTTGGTCTCGGTATGTAATGGAAAAGCCAAAGAAACGACTGACAAGGTGTCCAATAGCATTGAATATATGTTTGTACAATTTCTATCTCCATACCTAGAAACAAAAATTATGAGTGACTTTTCACATAGACGTTCCATCGCAAGTGTAAGTGTTCCTGGCATCATATCCACAAACGTGTTACCAGGTAGTAGAACAGCTCGCGCGTGGCCAATCTCCCCGGGTTAGCGCATATATCATTCCAGGTAGAGTCCTCATAGTTTCCAGATTCTTTCATGACTCATCTTCTCGTTTTGGAGGCATATGTGATTCTGGATTTTAGTGTCTCATCGCTCGTCGATCTCTATCTTTGCCTTGCGCTGATCTATGGCCTAAGTAAGACAGCAAAAAGGTTGGATTGGTATGTGGTGTATTATTTGACAATGCTTTGAGCTATACCGTCGCACAGGGCAGAGACAATTGGGGCCGTTTTGTTCGCATATGTAGTCAATACTGGCGCTCTAGCAACGTACTTTCATCTCTTAACAAGCTCTATGATGGCTACTGCTGACCTCCGCTCAGCGTTTTCTCATTTTGCTCCCTATTAACCGTAGGTCTACTCGGTCGAAGTATTATCAACTACTCACAATATGTGTTGTGACGCAGTATCTCGTGATGTCTACTACCCTCGTTTTCTTTGCTTTCAGAGTAGTTCTATGTGGGTTCTATGTTAATTCGTTTCTGGCAATGTAGGTCAAGGAGCACCATCTAAAATATCAAGCTTACCCAGGCCAGGCTCAATGCTCGATTTTACTTCCAGCGTTCGGAGGGTCTTGTCAACGTCACTTTGCCTCATGGAAGTGTATTTCTGTATGACAACGGAGGCTATCCAAACCGCATCCCCGCAGCCTCCAGCACCAGTAACAATGCAAATGTCACCATCAATGAAGCGGGACTTCCCCTCTTCAGGCCAAGGAGTGAAGTAGACCAAATCAAGGTGAGCAGTCTTCAGCGAAAGGTCCTTCCAGACTAATGAACATGAACAAGAATATCCAATTGATGGAAGTAAAAGTTACAAAGCAACAAACGGAGACTGTAGAGGAATAAATTTCATGGAATACTTCATAGAAACTGTCTGATTATTTATTCCACTATGACTGCACGATATTACGGCTACAAGTTTTGTGATGATTTATTTATGTATTATAGCCGACTATGAATGAATGCTGGTCAATCTTATACAATAGAGTCTTGAAGAAGAGTTGATTACTGCAGAGGCCTTACTTCACAGGGGAAACACTTGGATTTGTTTAGGCAAGAGTCATGAAGCATCATTTATGATGAATCTGTTAGAACTGGACTTGGAACTGGATAGGTTAGACCGTCGTCTATACCTAGAATATTACACAGTAAGCAATGTTTTAAGTACAGGCATAGTGATGCGAAGTTGGTAAATGTACTTAGTTGAATATAATCAACTTACTTCTATTTACTTTCACTTAGTTTCATAGGGCTTAGTTACACTTTCACTCACACTTTAGTTAAATGTAGTAAAACTAATTTATTTTGTTTGATTTAAATTTGGAGTTGCTCAATCGCACTCAAATAAGATTCAAAGTAGTGCATTATTCACTAAAAACCTGAGTATGAAGTAAAACTAGTCTCGACCTAAGCAAGTCGCGCTCCCTGGAGACCCCGAGCCGTGCACTAGATACTTACTTGCCCGGCCCCCTCAAGATCCTCCTCCCTTTTATTCCTGCTGGTCTCTGTATGGACCAGCGTCAAGATGCGTGAATTCTGACTCGAGAGCGAGGCCTTTTGTATATGCAGTGAGCTTGTCATGGCTCAAGCCTTTTCCCATTGGCTTGGCATTGCTCAGGCCTCGGTTCCCTCAGCTTCCGGCTTCTTTCTTCCTTGCTTCTTCTCCCTTCCAATCCTTGTCCCATGCTCTATCAGTGCACGTGAGCAGGTTGTGTTGCCGGAAGAGGTGGGGGTAAGAAGTCAAGTATGAGCATGTCAAGATGGTAATCCAAGTGATGCCATGATCCTGGGTTGGATGTCATTGGTCCACCATCTCAGCTATCACTCTCTTTTGATGGCTGCCTTTTGCCAGCTGTTCAAGTTTGTCTGGTATGTGTATTGGTTCTTTGGTGACTCTCTTTCTATTTGTAAGTTCCTATTTTATTAGTTTACAGTTTTTCCCCAGTCTCAGTGATGAGTCACTGAGATTGGCATGTCAATAGCCAGTATAAGTATAAGTGTATAGTAAGAGTGGATAATGCAACCTCAGTAGTGTGTAAACCAAGTGAGGGTACTTAGTGCATTAGGCATCTATTATATGGTCTCTTGAACATGCATTTTGCCAATCACAACTCATTCTGCCTTCAGGACTTGATCTTCTGCCTCTAAGTTAAGAGGCTTTGTTGGAACCTTTGTCTTCAGACTTGGAGCTGTGAATCACATGTGGTGCTTCTGGTACTTCTGTCTTCTTAGCTGCAAAACCAGATCCATCAAGAGCTCTTTAGTCCCATGCAAGTTTTAATAGCAGTAGTAAGTGCCTGCAGATTTGCCTAGATTTAGCCTGTGTTTATATTTCACAGGACACTCTTGTACACATTGTATAAAAATTGAATGATTAATCAAGTGTGTTTTTCATCACATAATCATTGTACCTTTATGTTCTTTCATTTTTCTCAGATATTTCTTCTTAAGCACTGGGGAAACTCATTTTTCATCTAGGGAGTGATGCAAAAGTAAGTTATTTGGACTAGTTTTAATAGAGGCAATAATAAATGAACTTGTTTTCACTAGTTCTGGGGCTAAAATTACACTCCACAAAGACTTTTATGAAATATAACAAGTGGGAATAGAATTTATTGATTTTTATTGAATGCAAGCTTAGCTACACCAAATAAAGGCTTCAATAACATATAAGACTAATAACCTGAAGTAAAATTTTGCCTTGGGCCTAAGATATCTTTTCTCTGGGGATTTTGAGGGTGGGCAATCAATTCTTTGCCTTTTGTCATAGAATTGCCCCTTTATTTATGCTATTCCCCCCTTGCATAATGAATGACATTTTCCAGCTATTATGAGACATTTTCTGGCTATTAAGCCTTCATGTTCCAGTCCCAAGAGGCTTGGTATTAATATGTCTGCCTCAATAAATGAGACAGATGGAGGTATACAAGAGCAAAGTCTAATAATCAAACTCACCTGCTAAAAACTGTAAGCACATAGTGTATTTGAATTTCCTTGAAAAACACTCCATGTCATTGGTTAAATTGTCCCAAATGGATGCCTAAAGGCTAAGATATTGAGTTATTAATGTTGGCACCAGCAATGCTTAGCTAGAACTGTGGCTATGCTTAAATCACTGAGATCAATAGGAGTAAATTATAGTTTCTTAGATGAAATGCTAGTTTTCAAGCTCTCTCTCACTATTTTTTTGTTTTTTTATTTATTTGACTCACTCAACACTGCTACTTTTATGAGATTCTTGATACTCTTATAAAGGAGGTATATAATAGCATGTTTGTTACACTATGTTGGATGAGGCAAGAGTGAAGGTGGGGTTTTTTAAATTGAATTTGGGCATTTGCCCTCCCATTCACCATTGTCTGTAGCCAGAATCAACTGTGCTACAACATCACACTACCACCACACCACCACTTTTGTGTCTACTGAGAATCTGTTCAGACTTTCCTGCTGTTTAGTCTAGTGCCCAACTATCCATTTGACTTACTTATTTACCTCAACTATACTTTGCTAGAGCTCCATTACACTTAGTATATTATAGCAAACATGTAGTAATTGCAAAGTTGATTTAGATCTTTATTATTTTCTCTCTGACAACTTTCTACAAATTCATTGCAATTTTAGCACATACTCATCTGAAGTATCATATCCTTGACAAGATTGGCAAAGTTAGTCACAGACACTCAGCAAATTGAACACATCAATGGGAACAGCAGGTGTTGCATCAGTCATGTGTAAGATGGTGTAAGTAATAAATTGAGAGACTAATCTGTAAGCGCAGTGTGGGATAATGGAAAATTGTTGTTGCACTTGAAGTTTTTTAAAAGTTGTAAAATAATGGGCTCAAAGATGAGGAGACAAAGAAGATAGGACAAGGTAGTGATGAAAGACATTCAGATAAAAGAAGTGATCTAAAGCAGTTGGAAGTAGGCTTCAGTGCATATTGATGCTACTTGTGCTACAGTACTGCTAGATAGATGTAGTTGCTAGTGACACTGGTGATAGGGGGTGAGCAGTTCTTTAGTGCTGCTTAGATAGAGTGCTAGATCATTAGTGACTTTAGTGACTAGAAAGCAAAGTTATAGAAAATATAAGACAAAGAGTGAGGTCTATAAGTGACCTCTGTAAGCATAATCAAGAGAAAGTTATAAATATAAATGTCAGCTACAACAACAAGCTGTGAGCAGAGGGTGCTAGAAAGAACAGAGATCAAGCAAAGAATGAAGACTACAAGCATGACACTTATTAAGCAAATGGAATAAATCTTGTTAGTACTCTTGGGCCCTGGATGACTTGATTGCTTGATTGTTCTATATTGATGTGAAATTAGGTTATTTGGATTAGTCTGAATAGAGGCAATCACAAAGGAACCAGCTTTTACTAAGTTCTGGGGCTAAATTACACTTCCCAAAGTACTTTTATAAAATATATAAGTGGATAATAGAATTTATTGATTTTTAGTCAATGCAACTGTAGTTACACTAAAAGAAGGTTCAAAAAGCATATCAAACTATTGACCCAAAGTATACTATTGCCTTGAGCCTAAGATATCCACTCCTTGGGAATTCTGAGTGCAAACAATCAATAATCTGCTGAATGTCACAGAATCCCTCTTTATTTATATTATTTCTCCTTCCTGTGATGTGTAATATTTTCCAATTATTCTGAACCATTTCCTGGCTATTGAGCCTCCATTTTTCAGTCCCAAGAGACTTGGTATAAATTTTCCTGGCCAAGAGAGGGTTCTCTAAGGTTTTCAGTGCTCTAGTTCTGTAAATTGTTAATATCTCCCTCAGTTCTTTTTCAAATGCCTTCAGACTTTTTTTATCAAGTGCAAATTGATTAGACCCTTCCAACAAAACTAAAAACAATAGGGTTTTGTGGTCTTCCCATTGAGATATAAGCATTTTGCCAAAGCCTGCTCAATTTTCCTCAATAACTAAATTTAGCTTTTCCCGTCAAATCACTGATCCCTCTATCAGTTCACCACAAAATGCCTTCAAACATCTTTCATTGTGTGCAGATTGATTAGTTGATCAGAACCATACTCAATATGTAGGAGTTTACATGTATTTTCACTGAGATATGCCCATTTTATTATCAAGGTGTGATGCTAAATTGATGGCCTTGCACAGCCACAACCACATTTAGCAGTAGATTATCTTATTAATTGATGCAATCATATCTCTAATGATGCCATCAGATCCCATTAGATCTGCAGTGATTGCCTTGATTTGTTATTAGTGCATTAATTAACAGGTCTATCAAGAATACTCAATGTTTGCATAAGATAAATCACCTGATCTCCAGAACCTGAGCATAGTCACATGTATATTGGATCAAAATACTGATAAGCTGATTTCTCAGCATTTAAGCCACCAATAAGGCTGATCTAACCTGAGTTGAAGAGGAAATTTTAAGGCAGTTCTGGCTATGTCATTTGCTTACAGTTTTTAGCAGAAGTTTGTTTTTATTGAGACTTTTTGATAATCAATAGCTTTGTTATATTTCACAGTTTGAGACTGATATATCAATATAGATGTTTATTGACATTAACAGCTTCTAGAACTAATGCTCCAGATAAACCATGCTATAAGTGTAAGCATAATTTACCCATTTGATGAAGACCTTATTCTGCAATATGATGCAAAGTGCATTGGCATTGCTGAAGCTGATAGTTTGGTGCTTGTTACTATAGTTACAAAAACTCCTTGGACAGTTTTGGAATCTAATAGGCATAATCAAATACCAACCCAAAAAATGCATTTTCAAGGCTAGGCTAGCCAAAGATAAGCATATACTATACTAATTGCTCCAGGTTGAGCAGCTGCTCAGCCACTAGTGCTTATAAAGGTTTTAGCATAACTTGACTGTCTTCACTGAGCTATATCAGGTGCAGTGGAATATTGAGGGGAGCCACATTCTCCCACTCTTCAATGATTATTTCTAGATCCTAGAACATATAGTCTCAATAATGCACCACAGCCCTCATAACTTTGTTTTAGGATATTTGTCCATTTAGATATGCAGATAGTGTTTTGCTCTCCTTTTTTCCACACTTTTTAATAGCTAAGAAAGCATGTAGATATACATCTCTCAACTGTTCTAAAAAATCTTCCATGTTCTATAGAATATATAGTTACTACTATCTCACTTTCCTCAGTCTCAGCTAGACTCACTGCTACCTCTGCCTGATTTTTAATAAGATCATTGAGACTCAAAATTTTAACTCATCATTAGCAGCCACCTTTGGTACTTTCCCTCTTTCAATTGTGGGCAGAGCTATCTGGCATCCAGTATTTGGATCATGAATGGTGATGATTGCACTTCTATCCTGCAAGTTTTAAATCTTGCTTTCTGTTAAGGTGTTAAAAAAACAACTCAATAAGATTATATAAGCTGGCTTTTCAAAAACATGCACTTGTAAATAGATTATAAACTCATCTGCAAAAGTAAATGGTACATTTCTGGCTAGACAAACTGACTAATTTACTTGCTAATTGGCACTCTCCATCCTCAACTTTATGTCTGGGTTCCAAGTCAATTCTAAATGTAGAGCTTTTTTCAATGCCATACAGACTATTTGAGAACCACTGTCTAGTATTGCTTCTACTTTTCCTTTTCTATTGACAAAAGGGTTCAAGAACCTTAGGACCTGCAACTCCCTAATTATATAAACTACTACTGGCTTCTCTCCTGAAGGAATGTTCTCCAAATAAATAGCCACACAATCTTTGTGTACTATAGCTCCAGTAGGTATCCAACAAGTCTGTGTCTCATTTGAAATGAAATAAGTTGCCACTGGCAGATCATTAATATTTATTCTCTTAGTGGGTCCCAATCTCTAGCAGTTTGTATGTAGATAGCAGTCCTTAGAATCTTGGAGTCTTTGGACTTAGCATCAACTAGAAAAGACAATTTTTATATTATTGCTTCCTTCAGACTAGGTGCTATTTTCAACAACTCTTTATTTATAAAGAGTACTGGTAACTCCCACAATTTCTTTATAACTTCATCATTCAAATTTCTCTTAGTTCCTTGAAGGGAACTCTCAACTGTGTTCTGCACAGCTACTCTATAGTCTTCATTGAGGGCTGGCACCTTTTGTCAAAGGATAAACATGACTAGCAGGTTCTGGTCATTAACTTCAGGAGCCTTATCATGTGTATTCAGTGCATGCCACCTATAAAATGAAATTTTTCTCACTGGATATACCTCAGTTCATTATTACTTTGATACATATGAACTGAAGTATGTCTACAAATTTACTTGACCTTATTTAGTGGAACTCACCTTTCTTATTACTCCATATTATCATTTTACTTAGGTAATGAATATATAAGTTTGTTATTGCCTTGACACATGTGAACTGAGTATTATTGTTTCACTTAACATCAACCTTTAATAGGTTATGGGCCCCATTGCCTGACTTAAAAAGAATGAAGACCAGACAACCTTAAAAGAGCAAAGCCTCTTACTTCCAACTATGAAGAAATAAAAATTAAGATTATTCAATTACCTCAGGACATACAAATGTTAGATGTTACAACTTGCTCAACACTTACTAGACTCAAAAGCTTTCAAATATAGAAGATGAGGATATTAAGAAAGCTCCAGCAAAAAAAAGTATGGGAAATAGTCATGACAGAACAGTTTCTAGGCACATCAAATGCTTCAACTGCACACTTCAAAAACTGGGCCATCCAGAATTCAAAGGCCATTGGCATCATTATTGCCCACATTGACAACCTGCTGCTTCAAGTCAGTGATCTACCACATGTAAAGGAAATGTATGACAAACTTGTCAAAATACATGAAGACACCAATGTTAGTGTTAGTGCCTTCTACACATACATCTATATGAACTGACTCAAGTGAGATGAATCCTCTTCCTCATTAAATAACCACATATCTATGATATTAGCTAATAACATGAAGCTCATGGCAATGAAAAAGAAGATTAATTATGAATTTCTTGCATTTATACTGCTTGATTCTCTTTCCAAAGATAATATATGGAGATCTTTCCATACAACTATCCTGAGCTCCATGTCATCCAAAAATCTTCTTTCATTTTTAGAAGTTGCAGACTGCCTTAAGTTTATTGCAACTGCCCAACAAGGAGCTTCATCACCAGATGCTACTATGAAGGCTAATGCAAATGCCAATCAAAGATCCAAATCAAAATTGAATCTATAGTATGACTTCCACAAGTCCACTAGCTATAACATGGCTAACTGCTGAATTCTGAAGAAAGAGAAGGATGGAAAACAAAGGAATGAAAAGAAAAAGAAGGAAAAGAAAAGGTTGAAGACAAAAGCAAATCATGTTAGCCATGACTCAAACTCTAATTCCAACAATTCAGATAAGATAGATGGTGATGAGGGTGGCAGAATGGTAGAGTATTCAAATACAGAATCTGCTTGTGTTTCTAAGGCACTAATGTTATGCATTTTGGCTTATGTTAGAGGGGATTTGAAAAATTCTACTCACCTGAATATAATAATGGATTCTGGTGCCTCCACTCACATGATGCCTTACCAAGAGTGGTTTAAATGCTGCACATTTAAGAACCTTGACCTGCTGCACAAAATACATTTTAGAAATAACTCTCATGTTGAAGCTATGAGAATGAGCACAATGATACTTGAATGCAAAGTTGATAGTCTCACCAAAATCACTAAACTTAAAAATGTCCTTTGTATTTTCTTGTTCCAGCTCACATTGGTGTCTATATGTCATTTAGGTAAATCTGGATACCACACTATATTTAAGGATGGGCTATGCAAAGTCAAAGATCCTAAGTGGAAAGAGACAGTCCTAGTCAAGTCTCATAAGGATGACTTATATTACTTGCAAGCATTACCCATGCTGCATGCTTTACTAGTACTTACTAGTATTTAGGCTACACCTCACCAGACCAATTGGTGCAAATGGTAAATGACAGGTGCATTGAAGGCATTAATAAAACAACAGGGAAGGCAAAATTTTATAAGCCTTGCATACTTGCTAAATCAAAAAAGATCCCCTTTAAACATAAAGAACAAAAGGCAACACACCTGTTCCAGACAGTGCACTCTAACATTGGTAGGCCAATAATGCCTACTGACTGCCATAGAAATCAATATTGAATTTTGTTCATTAATGGGTATGGAAAGTTTTCCTAGATCTACTTCATGAAGCAAAAGAGTGAAGTACTAGACTGCTTCCACCAATTCAAGAGCAACATTCAAGTACACCTGAATGCCAAGATTGGGGAGCTGCAGCTATTTAAGAACTTCATAAAGCTGTTCCAATCTAACAATGGAGGAGAGGATATCAAGAGGTCATTCCAAAAAGAACTTAGAAAAACAGGCATAATGCACCTTATAACTGCACCTAACACCACTGAACAAAATGGATTAGCTAAATGTATGAATCAAACATTAGTTAATACTGCAACTGCCATGCTAATTGAATCTGGATTACCTAAGAATTTCTAGTCTGATGCCATACTCACCACTGTCACTGTAATTAGTCAAATGCCTGCTTTTGGGCTGGGAGGTAAAGTTTCATACATGGCCATATTTAACAGGAAAGCTAACATCATAATTCTGACCTTTTGGGTTCATAGGTTATGCACTTATACCAAAGGACAAATGTAAAGGAAAATTTGTGCCAAAGGCTAGAAAAGCAGTACTTATAAGCTATACAACTGGAAAGAAGGCATATAAGCTTTTAGATGTTGAAACTAAGAGGGAGTTCCACAGCCACCACATTAGATTCAATGAAGATGGTGTGTTGACCTCAGAAGATGCTGAAGCTAATGGGAGCATAAAATGCAAGTGGGAGCCAAATTTCCTCAAACCTCAGTAAAGAGAAAGAGCAAGGAAAAGTTGGAGCAGTGAAGAATCCTCAGACAATAAATCAGGAGATCAAACAATAAAAAGGCTGGCAAGACCACCCACACCTGAGATACCCCAGCCTGGGAGCCAGTACCACATGCCCAAACCATCATGCATACTATCACTAAGCTCAAAGAAAGAAGAGCTCTCTGCAGACTTTGCACTACAAGGATAAGCCAAAGAAGTATTGCCACTAAGAACCATCAAAGCATTCACTGCAGGAGAATGACTCAAGCAAGTTCAAAAAACCACCAACAAATATGCCAACTACCACTGAGCAGTGCAACTCAAAGTAGAAAGTAAGGAAGTCTGGGTGCCTGTTGTAAATCTCAAGTTGATACATATCATACTTGCTTTAGCAGCCAAATATGACCTTGAGTTAGACCAAATAGATGTTGCTACAGCTTACCTAAATGAGAAACTCTAAGAAAAACTCTACATGTCCCCTCCAAAAAGTGTGAAAATACCCATAGAATACTGCTAATATTTAAAGAAGTCACTGTATTGTCTCAAACAAGCAGGTCAAATATGGAATTTCATGCTTAACAAGAAGTTTCATGAACTTGGCTTCTTATATTTAAATACCAAGATGTGCTTATATGTTTATTGAATAGGAGGCAGATTGTGTTTGACAACTTCATATTAGTAGCAAACTCATGCCCTTTCATGGACAACATCAAATAGCAACTGTCAAACATGTTCAAAATGCATAATCTTGAAGCTGCCACTTACATTGTAGGCATTCAAATTAGATGTAACTGAAGAGAGTGCACTATCAGCCTATTCCAAGAACAGTAGTACATCAAGACAATTGTTGAGAGGTGTAGAATGTCAGATTTAAAGCCAGGGGATTAGTGTGACCCTACCTAGGAGAATGTGGTGAGATTGTGACAGAACCTCTAAAATGGTAGTTTCTTATATGAAGTATGAGAAGTGATCTTCTTGTAATGGGGTGCAGTGAATTGAGGTTTTTCTAAGGTGTGAGAGTTGTAGTCTATCCAGGAATGCTCAGTAATGTCAGAGATTAAAAGAAAAAGTCAGGGTCAGAGTGGTCTTATCCTAGAGAGTATGAGTGGGTCAAGACAACTATGTTCTTGCAAATTCCATGCCATTTTATCTCAATTCATCTCTTTTCTTATTGCTCTCATCAAACTCCTCAATGGTCAGACCATGGGAACTAACTTTCTTATTAGTTCTAGAGCCCAATTTCCTTATTGAAAACATTTGATGAGAGCTTCATGTATCCACAGCCTCCTGATTGCAAGACCATGTGACTATGATGCAACTTGAACCATAACATTAGTCACATTAGCATGAAACAATGATCATATGACCTGACCTCTTTTTTGTAGATTGATAAAGTGGCTCCTTAGACTTGTTTTCTTTAAATCTTTGCCAAGTTAGTACTTTATTACTTTTACTTGTTATACATTGATTGATATACTTTAAATCTCCCCCTATCAGCTGTGTGACCAAGCCACAGCCTCCAGAGGTTGCCTTTACAGCTTAGCTATAGATGCTTAGCATTATAAAAAAAAATAAGGAGTTGCCTGACTGGCAACAGCAAGATGATAAAAGAATAAAAAGGACAGTCAATAACTTAGAGTAGCTTGAGCATGCCAAAAAGAAATCTAAAGCAAAGGGAAATCTTGTTTGATTTCTAATTAAGTTGGTAAGTAATATATTTATGCATAATAAAAGGTAAAGATCCCATCAGTAAGGACTCAGAGTTGCTAATTAATAGCAAAGTGAAAATGATAAGTACTTCACCTTGAATTAAAGTAAAATGCAGTAAGAGTTCATGCATCATATATAAGTAATCAAATAATAGCAAAAGAAATTTGTCAACTTGAAACAAATGAAAAATATTTGTTAACACTTGCCAAGTTGCTTAGTGTTCATGCCATGTAGACCTGTTAAATTAGCAGTGAATGCATGGATCAATCTTGTTCATGATGGGCAGATCTGTTGATTAGTGTCTCTTGCTGTTCAAGGCTATGTAGTGCCACTAACAAGTTTGTGATACATCTCATGGCAAATCAAATGTCATTGGCACATTGTTGTTTAGCTGTTAAATCAGTTGCCAATGTAGTTTACATCTTTTCCATGCACCAAATAGGGCAATGGTCTGGAATCAGTTCAGGGAAAGGGATATTAGGGGTGCTGTAGAGAGTTGCAGGAAGTTGGGGCTATTCAATAATTTCAGTGATGGTGGAAATTGGATTGGGAGAGAATGTGGGTGGTCTGGTTCAGTCTAGTGGTTGGGGATGGATTATGAAAGTAGAATGGTCATAGATAGTAACATAGCAAGAGCAGCAAGGTAGAGTAATTTAAAATGTACAAAGCATGTGATAAGCTTTTGGTAAATCCTTCACACTCAGGATAAGTAGCTATACTTACAGGTTTGAATAATATCCTTGCAGTTTTTAACACAAAAAACTGACATATCAATTCCAATTGAATTGAATGCTTCTGATTTTACAGTAACAAATATATAAGCAAAATTATTCAAAAACTTTAAAGAACCATTTATATGCAATGGCAAATATAATGATTTAACTTCCAAATTCCTTGTTTACTTCTTCACAAACAGTTTGCATCAGCTTTCCAAAAGCTTCAAAATCTGAAAGCTAAAAGCAATTATCACATTCATTGAAACTCCTAACATGCCAGACAAAAAAAGCATACCTGGTTGTAAACCTGTGCACTAATTCTTACCCACCAGTGGTT
>QLON01001987.1:0-23672 GCA_003313675.1 Termitomyces heimii | reverse complement strand
AGAATGGGTCAGGAGCCCAGTGGCAGTGGAGATATTGGGGTTCATATAGAAGGTGTGGGTAGGTGGGGCAGGGGGTCTATGCAAAGTAATGATCCAGGATCGGACGCCCATAAGGGTTGGTCTGGTAGCCCATGGGATAGTCAATGTGAGTATATGTAGTTATCAAGAATGGTGTAAGGAGGGAGTCTTGATATTATGTCAGATTCTGCTAAATCAGGGGCTTTCTAGGAAAGCAATGCCCTTACAAGGCAGACTTGATCTATGGATACCTGGGTGTCTGGAGCTTTGGGGCTAGGGCTCCAGGGTTCAAGACATAGATAGGGGGTGATCCTGGGGAATGGAGCTTGACCTGGGGCTTTGGGTGTTTTTGTAGAGGCTGGGGGTTAGGGAGGGTCAAGTTGGAACCAGAGGTTCTAAAATGAGACCTAGTTAGTAATTTATGAGTCACAAAATGCATACCAAACTTAGAGCACACAATTATTCTGGCGTGCTAGTTAAAGTGTGCCAGTCAGTGCATACTAGTCAAGCAAAAGGGCATGCAACAATTCAAGTAATATCAAGAGTAGCAAATACAATGGTGAACTATGCTATAAGTACTATGGAGTCAGGTCTTGGGGTTCCAGAGTGTCTGGGATGAGTTCTGGGAAGCATTGAGTAACAGGCAGGAACTGTATACTTGGATTGCATGTGTGGAGTGTGCGATCAATTGGCATGGAGGGAGCTGTGATGCATGATGGCTGGGAGTGGGTTGCATGATCCAATCATTGATGGCAGTCAATTCTGGGGTCCATGATGCAGAGTTCCCAGGGGGGTTGGTTGATGGCAGTTGTGATGCATGTGATGGCAGCGTTGGTAGCTGTGGGGGTGGGGTGCATTGCAGGGGTTGATGAAAGAGGGTTCCAGATGGGATTCCAGGGCTGTCCCGGGGGGCTCCAGAGGAGAGTCGTTACAATGCACTCCACATACATGATCCAAGTATATAGTCCCTGCCTGCTACTCAATGCCTCCTAGAGCCCATTCCAGACACTCTGGAACCCTGAGACCCAACCCTATAGTATTTATAATGTAGTCCCCCATTGTATTCATTAGTCTTGATATTAACTTAAATTGTTATATGCTCTCTTGCTTAGCTGGTATGCACTGACTGGCATGTTTTGACTGGCACACCTGAATAACCACATGCTCTAAGTTTGGTATGCACTCTATAACTTATAATTTGTTAATCTGGTCTCATCTTAGAACCCCTGGTTCCAACTTGACTGACCCCCAACCCTCAGCCTCTAAAATATCCAAAGCCCCAGGTCAAGTTCCATTCTCCAGGACCACCTCTTATCTATGTCTTAAGCCCCAGAATCCTAGCCCTGGAGCCTCAGACACCTGAGTATCTGTAGATCAAGTCCACCTCATAAGGGCATTGCTTTCCCAGAAAGCCCCTAACTCAGCAGAACCTGACAGATGAGCTAAAGAAGTTAGAGGTGAAGAAGAGTGTTGAAGGAGCCCATTGTGTTGAGGTGCACTAGAAAAAGAGAAGAATGATTAAACTATCTTTACTTCCTCTTACTAAAAGGATATGCTATAAGCCTACTCCAGCCTCATCTTTGTTGTCTTGCATTTCCTCTATTAAGTCAGGCTAGCTCTTCCCTAATCTTCATACTTACAATATCAAGTTTGAATGGGCCTTGGAAGTGATGCAGTCTTAACTTTGTTACTTATCTTAGTGCCTGCATAAGTAAGAGAATCAGGTTGCAGTGAAGAATACAGAGTTGCAGATGTCTTAAAGGGTTTTGCAGGTTAGTAATGCATTTGTGGAGGCTATGAGAGTTAAACTAGTTGTGGCTCAACAGAAGTTTTTTGAGAGGTGCAAGTGGAGGCTGTTTTAGATAAGAGAGTGAAGAGGAAAGGATTGTGAGGGGAAGGTCAGTTTCTTCAGTCAAGTGCTTATGTGGATCTGAGAGTACAGGTATTCATGAACAATGAGGAGGGGGATATTTATAAGAATAGTTAGTGGGAAAACTTCTATTGCCACCTGGGCCTTTACTTTATGCATTACTTAGCCTTATATCAAACTATGAGTAAGTTGGAGGTGCAGCAGAATTGACTTGCTCTCTGAGTCATCATCTTTTATGTGTCTAAGCTAGGTAAGTTGGAGTTTCCTCCTTATCTCATTTTTCTAATATTATTTCTACAGGTTGAATGTGAGGCCACTACAAGCTTCTTGATGCTGTGGCATTAGCTTATGCCTTCATTGAAGATAGTTTGGCACAAATTTGTTCTGAATATATTTTATTTTCTGAGATCCAAACAGACTGCAGATATTGAGCATAGTAAAAGTTATTTATTAGTGTTAATCCATTAGTGCATAGCAGCTCTTAAATTAGCTGGTGATGACCCTGGATAAGGAGATGCTTGGGCCTAAAGACATGATGGCAGAGATTTGGAACCTCATGGCAGAAGAGTTAAGGGGTGCTTATTCTATGTTTAAGCTTGTTCTAGGTTTGATTGACACAACAGTGGCTTTAGGTGGTGATATAGCAGAAGTCAATGTACAGTTGGAGGTAGTATATAGAAATTGAGTTGTAAAACCTTGTAATGGAGTTTTTTTTGGCTGCCTTTATAGGTGATAGTGGTTTGCTCAATCATTCTAGAAAAGTGTTGGAGTTATGCTTGGTTAGGAGCCAGATATAGAAGACATTGTAAAGGTAACCTCTGAATGCTATAGCTCAGTTATACAGCTGGCAGAAGGAGATCCAAAGATATATTAATAAAGGTGATATTGGTAATATTAAGGTGCTAATTTAGCAGAGGAAAATCCAAAGAGAACAAGTCTAAGGATTTACTCTGCCCATTGTAAGAGCATATATACTGAATGATATCTTTCCTGGTTCTGAGCCAAAAAAACATTTGATTGACAAGTTAGTGAGTATTTCTAATACCAGGGTAACCCTAGCTTGTAATCATGGCTCTGTTGCAATATGTTGAAGCAAGCTTTCTGTGATTCAGAATGTAGATAAGTCTATTTTAAAGCAAGAATTCCTGGTTAAAAGAAAGAGTAAAGAAGAAGAAAGAGGATATACTATCCATGGAGTTTTCTAATGTACTTTAGGGGTTATATTTATGGAAATACAAATTGGTTGAGGCATTTCAGATCCAATTCAGGAAACTCCTTTATCAAGTAATAATACTGAATTAAAATGATTAGGGAGAGTTACTATGCAGTACTTGAAGGTGTTTTAATCTACTTCCAAGAACTTCTTTAAGTATATGTGGGGCACTAGGTAAGCTTGTCTGTGGCTGAGTTGCTTTATCATAGTAAATACTAGAGATTGTTGTAGTCAGAGTAGACTTGGATGAAATGCCAAGCTCTTTTAAGATAGGTGCACCATTGCCTGAAGGCTTTTACAATCAGAAAGAGCTCCTTGTTATAGATATTATAGTTGAGCTCTGCAAAAACTATTGAGCAGGTGTAAAAGGCAACAGGGCATAGATTCTTGCTATTGAAATCCATTTGCAATAGAATGCTTGCAATGGCATAGTCTAAGGTGTTATATTTGATAATGATTAATAGCAAGGGATCAAAATGTCAGAGGATAGGGGCAAAGGTGAAGGCCTTTTCTAGGAATTCAAAAACACTTTGACAATTAGACTCCAAGCTCTAGGAGTGGTCTTCCTAAGTTAGCCAGTTGAGGCATTTAATAATACCAGAGTAATTGTTAATGAACCTTCTGTACAAGTTGGTAAAACTAAGAAAGGATTATACTTCCTTAACATTTTGAAATCTTGGCCAGTGTTAGGGAACTACTATTTTAGAAATTCCTTATTCCATATTTTCTTCTAATTTCCATGCCTTTTTACCCTAATTCATTTGCTTTCTGCTGCCTTCATTAAACTCCTCACTGGCTAGACTATGGGAACAAACTTTCTTATTAGTCTTGGAGCCTATGCCAGACCCTGAAAAATAAATCACTTTTAATGAGAGCTCCATTAAAGCCATTGTCAAAAATAATCCAATTTATATGGCTCCATGACTTGATGACCATATGACTTATGACTGTAGCTGTGACATCACACATGACAGTCACATGACTCAACCTTGGAATATTTTCTATTGATGGGCAGAGTGGTTCCTTAGACTTATTCTTTTTGGATCTCTCTCTGCTAGCTATGTGATTGAGCCACAGGTTATTCTTATAGCCAAGAGGTGATTACTTCAACTTTTGCTGAGTCCATTTAAACTCTGTTGAGAGATATGATGATGCCAAGATATTTGACTTTGATGGTGAAAAACACATATTTTTTATTTTATAACACATTGAATGTGTTTTTGGTATTCCACAAGTGAGTCAGAGGAGATGAGGATGTTGTTCAGGTATATAATAATGAACATGTTATTTATGTCATGGAAAATATTGTTTATGAAATATTGAAATGTAGCAAAGGAGTTAGTCATTCCAAAAGGCATAATGAGGTACTCAAATAAACTATACTACATTCTAAATGCTATCTTCTATTCATGTTCTAAAAATATTCAGACATTATTATATTAAGATTGGAGATCAACTCTGGAGATTTGAGCATAGCTACAGAATTGATTATGGTATAAATTAGATTTAAATATTGATAAGCTGATTTCTTAGACCATCAATAATAGTAATCTAATATGATTTGGAGAGGGCCTTTCAAGGCAGTTGTGGCTATGTCATTTGCCTTTAGTTTTTGGCAGAAGTCTATTTTATTTAGATTTTTTGATAATTAATAACTTTGTCTTATCTCATTGTTGAGATAGATATATCAATGCATATTATGCATATAAGAAAATAACTATGTAAAAAATATGAAGTAAAGTGCTGTTATGCTATCTTCATTATACATACTCTCTTTAAACTAATTATTGATCTATAATATAAAGGAGAAATGTCTTGTTTTTTGTTGTGTTCATTTTCCTTTTTGATGATGTTGAATTTACAAAACACAATGTAGGTGGAGGAAAGTTGTAAAATAGTTGAATCATAAGAGTATAGTTCTATTGTCAAAGGAAAATGCTTGCACTCACATTGCTTTAGTGTACAATACATGAAATTAGGAGTTAATTTGCCCTTCCTCACTTTCAGCTGTCTTAAGAGTGATCTGCTCTATTGTGGAGTCCACCTATTATAGTTTCATCTCTATATTTAGTGCAATGTTAGTTACAGTAGATAGAGCAGATATTTTACTACTTTATGGTGCTGCTTTTGATGGCTCTAAGACTTTTACAGCCATTGCTAAGCTAGCTCTCAGTATAAAAAAAATGAAGTTTTTGTATGACTTTACAGAAGATTGCAGCTTTTAGCAGGCAATTGTCAGGTCCCACTGACTCAGAAGCTCACTTTGTTGAGCAGAAACTTACTAATTGGGTCTTACTAAGAAAAAAGATTCACATTGAGTCAAGTAGAGTGTTGAGTGAAATAAAACAGAGACTTGAGAAACTAAATGAGTTAAAAGAAGTCTGGCAGCATTGCCAGATTGTTTGGCCTTTAAAAACCATACTGTGCAAGCTTTCTGCCCCACAAATACCATGTTGATCATTGCTAACCAATAGATTTGGGGCCTTAGCCTTACACTAAAGAATGAATTCTAATGCTTGACAAAGTGATTACAATAGATCACTATACTAAGCATATCTAGAATACACTCTATTATTTCTTCAAGGCAAGCAGCCTCCTTCTTTGCACTTTCACCAGTCCATTTTAGCCTGATGTGTACTATTGCATTGTTTACATACAATACATTGTGCTGCAGTTTTATCTAGCACTGGAGATTTTATATAAATCTTTTCAAGCTCCTCATACCAGTTGTTGTTTAATAAAGATGAAGCTAGCCTTGCAGGAAATGAATAATCTGTGCATGAGTCCATTGCTTACACCATATATAAGAGATGAGGAGAGGGTCTCTTCACTAACACTATAAGCAAGAATGGAATCTTTGCCTAGAGGGCCTCCTTTAGCACATTCTCTGGAAATACTATATTAATGTAGATGTGCCTCTCTAGATGTTTGCCCTACTGCTCCTGTTGCAGGTGCAAGGCCTTAGCCTTTGCTAAATATGCACTAGCATCTGTGGACTTGTGCTCTTCATAGGATCACCACAGACTCTAGTTGCAATAATGCAATCTCAGAAGCACCACTTGCAAGGCACTGCAGCAGTTAGTGGGCTACTGGAGCACTTATATCCTCATATAGAAAGATATTGTGTCTCAGGCCTGCCTCCTAGCTATGAGTCAAAATGCTTGACCTGGTCAAGCAAGAAGATGCATCCTCCACATCTTGCTAATGTGCTAGACCTTTTTCATCAGGTGTGGATTAATTAGATCTTTCTAATAATACCAAATACAATAGGGTTTGGTAGTTGTTTCATCAAGATATAAGCATTTTTTCAAAGCCTGCTCAATTTTCCTCAATGACTAAATTTAGCTTTTCCCATCAAATTGCTGATCCCTCTATCAGTTGGCCACAGAATATCTTTGGACAACTCTCATTGTGTGCAAATTAATCAGGCAATCAAAACAATACTCAATATGTAAGGGTTCATATATATCTCTGCTGAGATATGCTCATTTTATTGTCAAAGTATGATGCTTTCCTTAAGATAAGTCACCTAATCTGTGGAAACCTAAGCATAGTCACATGATTGATTTGGGTGCACATGTCACATGATTATAGTCACATAATTGATTTGGGTGTGCATTAGATCAAAATACTGATGAGCTGATTTCTCAACATCTAAGCCACAAATAAGGCTGATTTAACATGATCTGGAGAGGGCCTTTCAAGGAAGTTTTGGTCATGTCATTTGCTTACAATTTTTAGCAGAAGTCTGTTTGATTCAGACTTTTTTATGATCAATAGCTTTGTCTTGTCTCATTGTTGAGACAGACATATCAATGATGAGAATGATAAGAAATTGAACAACTATGGGCAATATCAAGACTACTGTACTGACTACTTGGGTCTTCTTTGAGTACCTACAGGATGTCTTGGGCATTGAGAATAATTGTGCACTAGAAGTAATCAAGCAGCAGCAAAATCAGGTAGCAGGTGATTATGTGAGAGACAAGTCTTGTAGAATGATTGTGTGGGCAGCATTTTAGGTGTCAAAAGTAATCTGGCAGTGGTTTAAGGGTGCTGGAGTTTTGTGTGAGATTGTGGGTGTGTTGTAGCCTATCTAGGGAAGCTCAGTGATCTTAGTGATTGAATCAGTGATGTTGAAAATCAGAAAAGGAAGTGGGGGTTGGTGTGGCTCTACCCAGGAGAGTGTGGTGGAGTTTTGACAGATGAAAGTGAAACTATTTTTTCACTGAGAGACTACTAAAAGCCAATGTGTGAGGAGTGTTGGAGAATATGTCTGGTTACTGGGATCTGGCTTGATATCATGGTCTACTCAAAAACAATGGACAGTTGCTGCATCTTTGTGTGAGGCAGAGTATATGGCAGCCTTTGAGGCTGCCCAGAAATGCATATGGTTGTGGACACTTATAACTGCAATAGGATATATGCCCAAAGGCATGATGACTCTCATCTAAGGACTCAATGCTCCTCCAATGAGTTAAACATGTGGACATCAAATACCACTTTCTACAAGAATGCATTGCATCCAGAGAAATAAGAATTTCATATGTTAATGCAAAAGATAATGTAGCCAACCTTTTCACCAAAGCATTTACTAAAACCCCAATTTACAAAACTCTGCACCATTGTAGGCATCACCCAGTCTTCCACATAAGGAGGAGAAGTAGAACACTCTCAGTGAGAAGTGTTATGATCAAGAGGGTACAAGCACTAACAACCAGGGCCTTTGCCAAGAGACCAAAGAGTCAAAAACAATGGACAGAGCTAGTATAAAAGCAAAGTACATAAAACCACTCACCCTCAGTCAATTACACAGACAGCTGAGGGTCACTACAGCACTATATCATATTACAACAGTATACTTACCATAGATTAAATCATATCTGTGTGGTCATAAGTACAACATAGTCTAACTTCTAACATGTTCAGTGTTCAAAGCTAGTGTATGTAATAATAGAATGTACCATTGGAGGTGTCAATGAACTGAAGGTACTGTGAGAGCAGTCCTCCTTTATTTAGATAAGGAAAAGCATTCATTCTGTGGGCATCATGTCATGGTACTCATCACATTATCACAATGAAGCTTGTGCCACTCCGACACAAGCACAGCTCTGTTCTCCTCCTCGCGCGTGGAGTCGAGACACTAAGCATATGACGCATGTACCAGAGAGAGGTTTCGGCACTACTTTTGTGAAGATTCGCTGAAGATTACAACAGCCTACCTCATCATTGTGGAGGGTTCGTCATATCGTCATAGGCCAGCGATCATTGAGTAGATTGAGCTGAATAAAGAGCCATGAAAGTCCCCCGCATGTGCAAGTAATAAACGGATCAGGCGAAGGAAGGTGTGGTAGCCGTTGCAGGCAGGGAGAACCTGGTTATCCCGGGCGGGGGAACGGTGAAGTGGACGGGAAGGGTCAACATACGGCGCGTGTGCATGGGGGTGGTGCATACGACTCTCGCCGGAAACCACGTGAGTGCCGCTCAGAGATCCAAAGTTTGGCGTGAGTAAGTGTGAATGGCGGCATCGAGGGCGAGCATGGGAGACTTGTGGGCGTTGATTGGTGTTTGTGCTGGGTGCCCGTGCATTTGTCTGGTTAGGGGTGCGACATTTGTGGCGCTAGAGGACTCTTTGCGGGTGGTTGAGGGATGAACCCTGGGATTCCATGTGAGAAATGCGGGTCGTCCAGCTAGAGGGAGGGCAAGGACGCTGTTTTCGGGAAATTAAGGATCGTGCTGCTGCTTCTTGGTCGAGGTAGCAGACATGGAGGGCTGGATCACGAGTTGTCACTCAAGCTGGCTGAACGATAGTATCCATCACTATGAGAGGGTTTCAACGCTTACTAACTGAGATGTTCACGAAGTGTTTCAGGTAGTGAGGTCAATTTACAATCGACTACAATCTATCAATCTTTCCGGATGGATGTGTTTGAGACGGGCCCAAGCGTGAGACTAGCAAGTGTAAGCGATCAGCTTTCTGTCAGAAGTGGGAAACTGCATTCTTTCCTTCCCCCACATTCAAGTTCGACGTACGTATTGACAAACTTATGCAGACTACAAACACAAACCAGGTACAACGCGGGTTAAGGATGTTATCCTTGGGTATGTTCTGACACCTGTGCATGGAGATTTCTGACATTATCGGGATGATCATCCAGATGACGGCGGTGTACGCGGCCTGTCTGAGCTTTTAATTCTCCGTGAAATCATGTTTCGTATTAAGCACTTGGAGAACTTGTCATCTCTGCCTAAGCCTTGCGATTATTTCGATATCATTGGTGGAGCTGGAACAGGAGGGTATGTGCCAAAGCACCATTCCCACGTTCACTATTTCTTAATAGTACAACAGAGTCATTGCATTGATGCTTGGCAGACTCCGTATGCCTATTGACCTGGCTATTGAGAAGTATGTCTCATTCAGCCGGGAGGTCTTTTCCGATGTCAAGAAATGGGGCCGCAATGAAAGGTTTAAAGCAACCGTCTTTGAGTCTTCTATAAGAGGTATCCTACAATCTGCCGGATTTCAAGAGGATGTCTTGATGCAAGAGGATAATCCTCATTGCAAAAGGTACTCAAATGTTCTCCTTTCTGATTTCAGCTAATTCTAATCACTTTACAAGTTTTGTGGTAGCTTTGCCTTCTGCCCATATGACACCACGGATCTTCAGATCTTATGAAGTGAAAGAAAATCAAGGTTATGATTGCACAGTAGTGCAAGCTGCTCGTGCTACTACTGCTACTCCTGATCTTTTTAAGCCTGTGTCTCTTTGTTCTGGTGGAATCAGTGAGACATTTCTTGGTGCACATTTAGGCTATAGCAATCCATCCAAACTTGTTTTAAAAGAGGCTGTTATGACTTTTGGTTCTTCTCAAGCAGTAGCTTGTCTAGTTAGTATAGGAGCAGGGCATCCTGGTCACATTTCATGGAAACCTATTCCCATTTTTGGTCACAGAATGATAGGACTTCTTTATCAGATAGCTACTGATTGTGAAGTGCTAGCTGAAAGCTGTAAAGAATATGATTTGCAAATGCCTGGCTTGTTTTACAGATTCAATGTAGATCAAGGGCTTCAAAAGATGGCTTTGGATGACTGGAATAAGCTAGGAGAAATTCAAACACATTCCCTGGCTTATTTGCAAAAGGAAAAAATCACACAAGAACTGAATAATCTTATAAACACTTTGCAGAGTTGTCCTCAAAAGACAACTCTTGAAGCTTTTAGTAGGTTATCCAACTTAATTAAATACATTATTTGCTAATATATAGTAGAAGGTGGATCTATATCCATAAGTTTTTCTAACAAGCAAATTTCTTCTGAAGTTGCACAAGCACTTCTCCCTGTTGTTCCTGGTCCATCTCCACTGTTTAAAGGCAGAACAAATGCCTTGTGGCAACTCAATAAATATTTTGATCCTCAACAATCATCATTAAAAAGCAAAATGCAGCTGTGCTTTGTGCTATATGGCTTAGGTGGAGCAGGAAAAACACAAACTGCACTGCAATTTTGCAAAGAATTTGGAAGCAGGTATGAAACAATTGTATTTTTCTATAAAGTTATAGTTTTCATCTGTTTGACCAGATTTTCCTCTATATATATGATAAATGCAAGCTCTAAAGCATTTATTGAGCAGTTTCTAACTTTACTTGCTCAAAGTGCTAAATTGACTAATATCACACCTACTGCTGCTCTCACATGGCTCTGCCACCAAAAACAAGAATGGTTAATGCTTTTTGACAATGCTGATGATCCTGATATAAACCTTTATGAATTCTTTCCAATGTGCAATCATGGGAATATTCTTATAACAAGTAGAAATGAAGCATCTAAAATGTATTCACCTGGAAATCATTATCAAATTGGAGAAATGTCACTTGAAGATTCATTAGCAGTTTTTTGTGAAGCTAGTCATAGAGAAAAAGATGAACAGGTAAAGGAACTTGTTCAAGAATTAGGCTATCTGGCATTAGCTATTGTTCAGGCAGGAAGTTATCTTCTTTATAATCAATATATGGAAGTGAAGGAATACCTTGAACACTATAAAAAAGATAAACTGAGATATTTGACAAATGTAAAAAAGCCAGCAATGAATAATTATCAACTTTCTATTTTTGCTACATGGGATTTGAGCTACCAAAGGCTGGATGAAAAAGCAAAAGCACTTCTTATGTTATGTGGAGTGCTACATCACTCTAAGATACCTGTATCAATCTTGAAAAGAGCTTGGAGAAATTGCTTTAATACTTGTAAAGTGGATACTCAAGAATTACAGGATTTTTTTGGAAAGTTTGTAATAAATAACAAAGACTGGAGTGACAAACTAGTTGAAGAAGCAGTTGATATGCTTAGATCTTATTCACTAGTGGAAATAAGAGAAAAGGGGGTGATGCTCTTGGAAATCCATTCACTTGTACATGAATGGGCTTTACAATCATTATCAAAAGAAGAGCAGAAAAAAGCTAAACAATGGGGACAACAGTTATTCTTTTGCTTATCAGATGAAACTTTGAATTACAATGATGCAGCACAGTGGGTGCCACATGTACAGGCATTAATGAGTTGTTTAGAGTATAAATGTAATAATCACAAATTAGCAGACAGACTATGTTGGATTTTTTGCATTGCAAACCTTTGGAGTAGTGCTGAGCTGCTTCAACAGCAAGTTCTTAATGTGTATCAAAAGGATCTAGGAAACAGCCATATTAATACTATTGAAGCTATGTCCAATCTTGCACTAATACTCAACATGAGTGAAAAACTTGTAGAGGCTGAGAAACTTGAGAAAAAAATACTGGAAATTCAAAAAGAAGCTTTGGGCAGCAGTCATCCACACACTGTACAAGCTATGTCTAATATTGCAGAAACACTTAGACAAAGTGGAAAACTGGAGGAGGCTGAAAAACTTGGAAAAGAAGTTCTTGAAATTAGAAAAGAAGCTTTTGGAAGCAGTCACCCAGATACTATTCAAGCTATGTCTAACTTAGGAGTGACATTTTCAGAAAGTGGAAAATTAAAGAAAGCTCAGAAGCTCCTTCAAGAAGTGCTTGAATTAAGAAAAGAAGCTTTTGGAAGCAGTCATCCAAATACTATTCTGGCTATGTCTAATTTTAGAGCAATACTTAGCAAAAGTGGAAAACTGGAAAAGGCTGAAAAACTTGCAAAAGAAGTTCTTGACATGACACAAGAAGCTTTTGGGAGCAATCATCCAAACACTATTCAAGCTATATCTAATTTAGGAGTAACATTTTCAAAAAGTGGAAAATTGAAGGAGGCTGAAAAGCTACTGCAAGAAGTGCTTGAATTAACAAAAGAAACTTTTGGAAGTAGTCATCCAAATACTATTCTGGCTATGTCTGATCTTGGAGCAATATTCAGAAAAAGTGGAAAACTAGAAGAGGCTGAGAAACTTGAGAAAGAAGTCCTTGAAATTAGAAGAGAAGCTTTTGGAAACAGTCATCCAGATACTATTATAGCCATGTCTAATCTGGGAGAAACACTCAGAATAAGTGGCAAATTAAAAGAAGCTGAGAAATTTGAAAAAAAAGTACTTGAAATTAGACAAAAATCTTTTGGAAGCAGTCATCCAGGCACTATCAATGCCATGTTTAACTTGGGAATAACATTTTCAAAAAGTAAAAAGTTAGAGGATGCTGAAAAGCTTCATCAAGAAGTAGTTAAGATCAGAATAGAGAATTTTGGAAATAGTCATCCAGGCACTATTAAGGCCATATCCAATCTTGGAACAATATTTGCAGATAATGGAAAACTACAGGAAGCTGAAAAACTTTATCAAGAAGTGCTTAAGATTGCAACAAAAGATTTTGGAAACAGTCATCCAATAACTATTTTAATCTTGTCTAATCTTGGAACAACATTAAGTAGAAGTAAAAAATTGGAGGAGGCTATAAAGATTCAGCAAGAAGTACTCAATGTTAGAAAAGAAGCTTTTGGAAGCAGTCATCCAAATACTACTTTAGCCATGTCTAACCTTGGAGAAACATTTAGAAAAAGTGGAAAACTGGAGGAAGCTGAGAATCTTAATAAAGAAGTGCTTGAAATCAGAAGAGAAGCTTTTGGAAACAATCATCCAGATACTCTTACAGCTATGGCAAACCTTGGAGCAACATTTTCATACAGTGGAAAACTGCAGAAGGCTGAGAATCTTCTTCAAGAAGCATTCAAGATTGCAAAAAAAGATTTTGAAAGAACTTATCCAATCACTATTTTAATTATGTCTGAACTTGGGAAAACATTTAGAAAATTTGGAAAACTGCAGGAAGCTGAAAAACTTCACAAAGAAGTGCTTGAAATAAGAAGGGAAGGTTATGGAAGCAATCATCCTGATACTATTAGTGCAATGTCCAATCTTGGAATAACATTTTTACAAAGTGGAAAACTACAGGAGGCTGAGAAACTCCATAAAGAAGTGTTTGAAATTAGTAAAGAATATTTTGGAAGCAGTTATCCAGAAACTATTGCAGCGATGTCTGACCTTGGAGTAACTTTTTCACAAAGTGGAAAACTGCAGGAGGCTGAAAAACTCCACAAAGAAGTTCTTGAAATTAGAAGAGAAGCTTTTGGAATCATGCATCCAGAAACTATTGCAGCTATGTCTAACCTTGGAGAAACATTTAGAAAAAGTGAAAAACTACAGGAGGCTGAGAATATCCACAAAGAAGTGCTTGATATTAGAAGAAAAACTTTTGGAAACAGTCATCCAGACACTACTTCAGCCATGTCTAACCTTGGAAAAACATTAAGTAAAAGTGGAAAACTAGAGGAAGCTGAGAAACTCCACAAAGAAGTGCTTGAAATTAGAAGAGAATGTTTTGGAAACAATCATCCAGATACTATTATAGCTATGTCAAACCTTGGAGCAACATTTTCAAATAGTGGAAAACTGCAGGAGGCTGAGAATCTTCTTCGAGAGGCACTTCAGATTGCAAAAAAAGACTTTAAAAATAGTCATACAAAGACTGCTTTAATTATGTCTAATCTTGGAACAACATTAAGTAAGGGTGGAAAATTAGAGGAAGCTATAAAGCTTCATCAAGATGTATTTAATATTAAAACAAAAACTTTTGGAATGTATCACCTAGAAACTATTGTGGCTATGTCTAATCTTGGAAAAACATTTAGAAAAGGTGAAAAATTGCAAGAAGCTGAGAAACTCCATAAAGAAGTATTTGAAATTAGTAAAGAATATTTTGGAAGCAGTTATCCAGAAACCATTGCAGCCATGTCTGACCTTGGAGTAACTTTTTCACAAAGTGGAAAATTGCAGGAGGCTGAAAAACTCCACAAAGAAGTTCTGGAAATTAGAAGAGAAGCTTTTGGAATCATGCATCCAGAAACTATTGCAGCTATGTCTAACCTTGGAGAAACATTTAGAAAAAGTGAAAAACTACAGGAGGCTGAGAATATTCATAAAGAAGTGCTTGATATTAGAAGAAAAACTTATGGAAACAGTCATCCAGACACTCTTGCATCTATGTTTAATTTAGGAGCAACTTTTTCACAAAGTGAAAAAGTGCAGGAGGCTGAAAAACTATATCAAGAAGTGCTTGAAATTGAGAGAAGAGTTTTTGGAAGTAATTATCCAGATACTATTATAACTATGTCAGGCCTTGGAGTAATATTTTCACAAAGTTTAAAACTGCAGGAATCTGAGAACATTCTTCAAGAAGCATTGAAAATTGCAAAGAAAAATTTTGAAAGCAATCATTTAATAACAGTTTTAATTATGTCTAATCTTGGAGAAACATTTAGAAAAAGTGAAAAACTGCAGGAGGCTGAGAAACTCCATAAAGAAGTGCTTGAAATTAGAAGAAAAGCCTTTGGAAGCAGTCATCCAAATACAATTGCAACTATGACAAATCTGGGAGTAACATTTTCACAAAGTGGAAAACTGCAGGAGGCTGAGAAGCTTGTTCAAGAAGCAGTTGAGATTGCAAAAAAAATATTTGGAAGCACTCATCCAACAACTATTTTAATCACATCTAATCTTGGACAAATATGGTCTAAAAGTGGAAAATTGAAAGAGGCTAAGGAACTTCAACAGAAAATCCTCAAGTGTAGAAAAGTGGCTTTTGGAAGCAGTCATCCAGACACTATTATAGCTATGTCAAACCTTGGAGCAACATTTGCATTGGATGGACAACTGCAGAAGGCTGAGAAGCTTTTACAAGAAGCACATAATATTGCAAAAAAAAGCTTTGGAAATACTCATCCAACAACTATTTTAATTATGTCTAATGTTGGAAAAATATTAAGTTTAAGTGGAAATTTGGAGGAGACTAAGAAATTTCATCAAGAAGTACTCAAGGTTAAAAAACAAGCTTTTGGAAGAAGTTCTTCAAAAATTATTCAGAATATATCTGATCTTGAAGTAATATTGAAAAAAGCTATTCAAAGTATGAAACTTCATATGTTTCTATTTTATTTTCTTTGTGGAATTATTATTTTCATTTTATGTTTTTTGTTCAAGTATTTGAAAATATTCCATATATATTTCTATCTAATTTCTATTTTTAGTTTGTCATAAAGATGATTGAACTTCTGATAATGATCTACAATACTTATTTTTGAAATTTATAAAATTTATTAAAAAAAATCATTAAAGCTATATTATATAACTCTCAAAATAATCCAAATTCAATTTATTTAAAAGCACAATATAACACAAATGCTATATTGTATTATTTATTTTGTGATAAACAGCATTTCAATATATAAATTTGCTTTTAATCCTTCAAATGTATTTTTCTTATATTATATATATTGTATTTGTTATAGACATTTATCAGCTTATTATAAAAAAAATAGACTTATGCACTTATTATAAATCTTGATATAAAGTAGTTATTTTATTGTAGCTTAACAAGTAGGTGCATCCATCTTACTAAAACTTTATTAGCTAATTTTTATTCTCTATATAGTTTATATATAGTTTAAAATCTTTTTGGAGAAGATTTTACTATATATCTGCTATTAGCATTTTATTCAGGATTTTAAACAGGTAGGTGCATTCATCTTACTAAAACTTTATTAGCTAATTTTTATCTTCTATATAGTTTATATATAGTTTAAAATCTTTTTAAAGAAGATTCTACTATATATCTGCTACTAGCATTTTATTCAGGATTTTATTAGTCTAAATAGAAGCAATCACAAATAAATTAGTTTTTACTAAGTTCTGAAGCTGAATTACATTCCATAAATGCTTTTATGAAATATAAATATCAATTTGCAATCTACAATGTGAAGTTGAAATAATGAGTCACACTTACTCATTATATAAAAGCAAGACATATCCATATATGCTTTGTGGATAAAAAATGTTATTAGGAGCTTATTATCATGGATTTTATCACTGAACATAGTAACATGGATTTTATTATGCTTAAAACTACTATAGCAGCTGTAAAGGTAACTTTTAGAGGCTGTAACTCAGTTACATAGCTGGCAGAGAGAGATTCAAAGATGTATTAATAAAGGTAATATAGATACAAATAATAAAGTGCTAATCGGAGATCTAAAGAGAATAAGTCTAAAAATTTACTCTGCTCATTAATAAAAAATATTTCAAGGTCAAGTTACATAACTGTCATATGTGATGTCACACCATGTGACTGATGTGACTGAGGTCATAGTCATGAATCACAAGTTATGAGTCACATGGCCACCATATTATGGGGCCATATGAATTAAATTACTTTTAACAAGGATTCTAATGAAGCCCTCATCAAAAGTGATCTATTTTCCAGAGTTTGGCAAAGGCTCCAAATCTAACTATTATTTGAATGCTTACTTTGACTTTTGGATTGTTCTAGTCTTCTATATTGACTTTCCACACTCTTTTGACCTTTAGAACCTTAGAAAGCTAAGCCAAGACCTTCTATTTGGTGGAAAAGCATATATAACAGATTTATACTATGCTACTAGCTGCCTAAAAAGGGCAGGAGCATAATAAAAAGAGTATAATACTCAAGCTCATATTTATGCAGTGTATACAACTATGGCAAGTGGGAGTGATGCAAATATATCTGCCAACTCAAGGGTAGAATCTACCTCTAATGATCAGAAGCCTCAGTAAGAGGCAGTGAGTGCTGAACTGAAACTTAAAAGTATAGTTATAAAAGAGAAAGAATATATTACAGTTAACATCTTTAACAACTGATTTGAGAATGAGTACTATAGTTATAACAGTGACTCTAAGTGCTTAATGGCAATGACAAATTGGCCATCTAATAACTATAATAAAAAAAATGTGGTTATAATAAAGAAAGTGACTCTTTGTAAGAGAGAAGGTAAACTTTAGCACTTAACACTGAAGATGTAAGAATAAAAAGTGCTTAATGTTATATGTGAAAGTTAATAGCTATAAGGTATAGATGCTATGGGACTTTGGAAGTACAACATTGGGCATTACACTTCAGTTTGCCCATGTATATGGGATTATTATACAATGATGATTCAGGATATAATAATGTTTGTTAGAAGGTAAGAGCCTTCAGCTATAAGAGATTTCTAAGGGCAAATATCTATGCTGCAGCAATAGTACTGGCTAATGCAGCTAATTTACTCTACACTGTCAGGTTCCACTGAGTCAGGGGCTTTCCAGAAAAGCAATGCCTTTACAAGGCAGACTTGATCTACAAATACCCGGGCATCTGGAACTCTGGGGTTAAGGCTCCGGGGTTCAAGATGTGGACAGGGGGGGTGGTCCTGGGGAAATGGAACTTGATCCAGAGGTTTTGGATGTTTTGTGGAAGTTGGGAGTGGGTGGGGGTCGAGTTGGAACTGGAGGTTCTAGGACAAGACCCAGTTAGCAAATTAAGAGTTGCAAAGTGTGTACCAAACTTAGAGCACACGATTATTCCGGCATGCTAGTCAAAGCATGCCAGTCAATGCATACTAGTCAAACAAAAGGGCATGCAACAATTCAGGTAATATCAAGACTAATGAATACAGTGGTGAAGTACACTATAAGTACTATGGGGTTGGGTCTCGGGGTTCCAGGGTGTCTGGGATGGTTTCCAGAGGGCATTGAGTAATGGACTGGGACTGTATACTTGGATCACACGTGTGGGATGTGCAATCAATTAGTGCAGGCAGATCATGATGCGTGATGGCCAGAAGCAGGTAGCGTGATCCAGCAGTTGATGGCAGTCAATCCTGGGGTCCATGATGCAGGGTTCCCAGGGGGTTGGCTGATGGCAGTTGGGATGCGAGTTAATGGCGGTGTTGGTGGTTGCGGGGCAGGGTGTGTTGTGGAGTTAATGAAGAGGGTCCCAGGTGGTGTTCTGGGGTTGTTCCAGGGGACTCCAGAAGGGGTCATGACATCACCCCCCTTCAGCACCGAGACCCTCCAAGGCACGTGTAACCAGTGGTTTGGTCCAGGGTCTAATCATGGAATCCAGCACCTGATCTGCCATGTATCAAAAAAAAAATTTTACTATCAGCTCAATCATGTTGCGCACACCAACGCATTCCCCAATGCCTCCGGCTACTAATGAAGTGGCCCCCCTGGTCACGTGGGAGGCCCAGGATGCATGATACCATGTGCGTGTGGCCATGCTTGTTCAATGTGAGTATCACCGCATTGTCTGTTTACTATGACTGATCTTCCTTTTCCAGAACTATGCCATACTTTTGCCCTGAAGGCAGGTCCCAGCCAGCCCCCAGAGCCTGCCCCCGATGCAGGCCCCAGTGTCCCCCCGGAGCCTGCCCCCGAGAGCCTGCCCCCGATGCAGGCCCCAGTGTCCCCCCGGAGCCTGCCCCCGATGCAGGCCCCAGTGTCCCCCCGGAGCCTGCCCCCAATGCAGGCCCCGGTGTCCCCCTGGAGCCCCAACCGAGTTGTCCCACACCCACCTTTGTGTGGAAAACTGTCCCTCGTCTGCAACCCCCTCCCCATCCTAAGCTGTCCGCCCCTCATTTTCATCATTCCGGAATGGCGATAGGGGCCATTTCCAAGGTCCTGGAGAGCTATCGCATTGCATGGGCAGCTATAACCCAAGAGCAGTTTAGGGAGGCCCTGGAAAGGCTCCGGGGTCTGCCTGCTCACACCTGGTGTGTGAGCAATGAACTAGTGAGTGGTCTCATGCTCCAGGTCTCTTTGCTGATTTTGGCACAGTGCTTGCACTGCACTCGGCAACAGGTCCCCTGTTTATTCAAGGTCCTGGGCCCCTCATCTCACTGGAACATGGCCATGTGTCAGGCATGCCACCTCAACCATGAGCGATGTTCCATGTCAGTGCTGTGGAGGGCACATTGCATTTCTCAGGAGCAGGGGTAGCTACTGGGGGGGATTACTTGGAGGATGGGAGTCAAGGAGTGTGATTGGGTGGTGGAGCCAGTGGGGGAGGTGTCCACGGAGGTGTTGGGTGGGGGTTTGGGTGGTCGGGGAGTCGACCGGGTGGGGGGCCAGGGCTGGCAGTTATGAGGGCCTTGGGGGGCACCTGGATAAAGGGAAGAGGCAGGCATCACCCAGTCCCTCCCCAGAGCCTTCTAAGAGGGCGTGTCTGCCTCTGTCCCTGACTCCATCTGCATGCCTTTCTCCAGCGACTTTTTCCCCCTTATCTGGGCAGCCGTTGGGCATCAGGGTGGGGGCCTGGCAGGATTATTCAGGATAGGGCGACCAGGAGGGGGAGGAGCATGAGGAAGGGGGATATGAGGCAGTTGTCCCAGAGCTGGAGGAGGTGAGGGTGGCCTGGGGGGAAGTCGATGCTCAGGCAGAGCTCCCAGGGCTGGGTTTGTCAGGTACGGGGCTGGTTGAGGCCCTTCATGAGGATGTGGTAGTTGGGCATATGGCATCCCTCAGTGAGTGTCTCCTTCTTGTAGTTGGGTTGGCACTAATGTTCCCAGGTTGGGCCCAGGAGCACTGCCTGCTCCTAGATGGGGCTGCTGCAGCACTCTCATCCCTGCAGGAGGGGTTGTAGGTGGGGGTGGGGAGTCCCAGAGTGGAGTGCGGTATGGACCTGCTGGGGAGGCTGGTGATAGCTCACCACCAGAGGAACATCCCGACCCTGGAGTTGTGGTTTGAGCAAATCCTGGATGAGGGCAAGCAGCTCCCATCTTGGGATCAATTGGCTGAGGAGGTGTGGCGGCAGCATAGTCTGGGGGGGGGTGGGGGAGGGTTTCCGGGGTTGGTTGAAGGGGAGGAAGGGTGAGGGTGGTTTGGGGCCTCAGACCTAGGGGCCCTGTTTTCTTGTCATCATCTTGTTGGATAGCATATGTACTGGTCTGTAAAATAGTGTATACCTAGAATGTATATAATGGTCTCCCGGAGTTGAAAAATAATGTAAGTAAAGTGGTGGGAAAACTAGAAAAAGCACCTTGCCCAGACTCCAGGGCACTACTATGGAAAAGAACTAAGAGGGAGGTAAGGTTTTAATAGAGAGGAAACAGAAGGTATATGTGAGAGTTGAATCCCTACTAAACCCAGAGGTGGGGGTTACACCTGCTACTGCCGTCTGTGAGTCCTGCACCCTGGAGGGTCATTTCCCGGGTGACATCACTGGAATTCTCGGAGTTTGTCAAGGGCGCCATTGAGATTCCGGAGCAGTTCCCAAGTATTGTCCTCTGGGCCATACCCACACCATTGTACAAGGAAGTGGGGTTGTCCACGAATGTCCTGGGAGTTGAGGATGTCTTCAACCTCATAATGGTATTCATCCTCAACCTCGACTGGGGGAAGGGGTTCAGGGCATTGCTTGGGGAAGGGGTCCAGGGGGTGTCTTTCCAGGAGGCAGACGTGAAACACTGGGTGCAGACCTTTAAGTCCTGGGGGGAGCTCAATCTTGTAGGCATGGGATGAGACTTTCTTCAAGACCTTGAACAGACCGAGGCACTTGTGATCGAGCTTTGGGGAGGGCCAGCGGGTGTGGAAGTGGCATCGATCTAACCATACCTTTGTCCCAGGGGCCCAGTCGGGGGTGTCTTCCCATTTTCAGTCAGCATGTTTTGCGTAGGCCCAGTTCACAGTGTCGATTTCCTCCCAGAGGAATGTGTGAAGGGACTGAGATCCTGGGCAACCTTGTGAGTGGCGTGCAACAGAATGTCCCAGAGTGAAAACATTAGTCAGGGGTGATATCCTTTGTTGGCAAAGAAGGGAGTCACTCCAGTGGCAGAATGAGGCATGTTGTTGTAGGTGAATTTGGCCAGGGGGAGCTCGGTGCACCAGTTGTCCTGTAGATAGTTGACATACAGCTGGAGGTACTGCTCAAGAGACTGGTTGACTCTCTCAGTTTGGCCATTGGTTTTGAGGTGGTAGGTGGTGGAGAGACTGGCTTTTACTTCAAGGGCTTTACATAGGGAAGTCCAGAATTTGGACACAAAGAGTGGGCCCTGGTTGGAGACAATGTTGTCCGGGAGTTTGTATTTGGCAAAGATGTGCTCGAAGAATAGCCGGGCAAAGTCTGGGGCAGTGTCCATGGTGTGGCAAGGTATAAAGATGCCCTGCTTGGTTAGCCTACACACAATGACAAGAATGGCATTGAACCCTTCTGATTTCAGGAGTTCAATGATATGATCCAGGGATATGGAGGACCAGAAGCATCATCTGATGGGCAGGGGTTTCAGGAGCCCATAGGGTCGGTGTTGGGGAACTTTAGCCCAGAGGCAGGATTTACATGATTGAATATAGTAGGTTACATCCTTCCTTAGTTCTGGCCAAAAGTAAGCCTGGGAGATAAGCTGGAGGGTCTTACATATCCCAGGGTGTCCCTGGAGCTTGTGGTTGTGGTGTTGATGGAGAATATCATAGCAGAGTCAGGCGTGATTTGGGACATAGATGCGGCCATTCCAGAGGAGGAGTTTTTTGTCGGGGGACAAGGAGAAGGCGGGGTCCTGCTTGATTCCATCGGGGGGGTTACAGGGGTCATGGTTGAGGAAATACTTGTCCTGGGGGGCACGGCATATCTGGCTCAGGATTCCTTCATCATTTAAAATCAGTATAGCATTCAAATATTTGGGGGAGATCACCACACAATGATTGAATGCATTGTGTTCTACCTCAAATGATTTCTTGGGGTAGACATCTGGTCATTGGGTGAGGGCGTCGGGTTTAGCTCTGAGTTATCCCGGACAGTAGTGGATTGTGAAGTCATACTCTGAGAGGATTTTGGACCACCGGGCCTGCCATCGGCTGAGTTGCTTGATCGTGGTGAAGTATTGCAGGTTATTGTGATCTGAGTAGACCTGAATTCAGTGTTAGGCTCCCTTGAGGTAGGCCCACCATTGTTTAAAGGCCTCAACAATGGCAAGGAGTTCCTTGTTGTAGATATCGTAATTGAGCTTGGCATCAATCATGGACCAGGTGTAGAAGGTGACTGGCCAGGGCTCCCCACTGTCCCAGTTCCATACCATGTCCTTGCATGTGAGCCGGTTGAGGGGTTTTGTGATACCAGAGTAGTTATCTATAAACCTCCGGTAGAAATTAGTGAAACCCAAGAAGGACTGTACTTCTTTAATGTTTCAGAGTTGTGGCCAGTTGATGATGGCCTTAACCTTGTGGAGGTCCATGCGAACACCCTCCGGGGATACAATGATGCTGAGGTACTCGACTTCTTCCATGTGGAGGCATTCCAGGACCTGCCAGACATGCTTCTGGTAATCCTCCTTCAAGTCAGAGTAGATGAGGATGTCATCCAGGTAGACGATCACAAAGACATTGCTCATGTCGTGGAAGATGTTGTTCATGAAGTATTGGAACATGGCGGGGGAGTTAGTCATTCCAAAAGGCATTACGAGGTATTCAAACAGACCATACTGCATGTGGAATGCAGTTTTCCACTCATGTCCTGGGGCAATACAGATGTTGTTGTAGCCAGAGCGGAGGTTGATCTTCGTGTAAACCTTGGTGCTGCAGAGTCAGTCGACCAGATCACCGATGAGCAGGAGTGGGTAGCGGTTCTTCTTGGTGATCTTATTGAGTCCCCAGTAGTCAATGCAAAGTTGGAGCAAACTGTCCTTCTTCTTGGTGAATAGAACCAGGGCTCCGGTGGCAGAGGCGGAAGGTCAGATGAATCCCTTCCCGAGCATTTCATTGAGGTAGTCTTTGAGGGCCTGGAGCTCGACTTCCGACATGTTGTAGACCTTTCTGAAAGGGGAGCTGGCTCCTTCCTCAAGGTTGATCATGTGATCGTAGGGGCGGTGGGGAGGGATTTCCTTAGCATCGCCTTTGGAGAATATGTCAGTGAATTCGTGATACTTCGGGGGAACTACTTTTCGGAGAATCTGTTCTTTGGTTTTCTTTTCTGGAGGGATAGCGTCCCCTCATAGGTGTTCTTCCAGGGGAGAAGGTGAGGTGTGCAGCTGAAATGTGGGGGCCCCATCCCTCATGAGATGGGCGAAGGGGGTGGCTCCAATGATCCTAATGTCGAATGTATTTAGGTCGATTGGAGTCATGGATGCATCAGCTGAAGCAGATATAGCATGTGTCTGGGATCAGCCCAGGTAGTTTGGCCCTTTGTGTCTGTTCCAAGGAATGTTTGAGGGTCAAGCAGGGGCCTTGCAGGTTAGGACAGGTGTTGGCGGAGCATGGTTGGGGGGCGCGGTGGTCGCTTTGGGG
>QLON01001985.1:0-11665 GCA_003313675.1 Termitomyces heimii | reverse complement strand
CCCGGGGTTGTTCCGGGGGATTCCGGAAGGGATTATAACAGCTTGCACTGTGCCAAAATCAGCAAAGAGACCTGAAGTAGGAGACCACTCACCAGTCCATTGCTCACACATCAGGCATGAGCAGGCAGACCCCAGAGCCTTTCCAGGGCCTTCCTAAATTGCTCTTGGGTTATGGCTGCCCACGCAACATGACAGCTCTCTGAGACCTTGGAAACAGCCCCTATTGCCATTCTGGAATAACGGAAACAAGGGGCAGACAGCCTAGGATGAGGAGGGGGTTGTGGACGAGGGACAGTCTTCTGCACAAAGGTGGGTGCGGGACAACTCGGTTGAGGCTCCAGGAGGACACCAGGGCCTGCATCGGGAGCAGGCTCCAGGGGCTGGCTGGGACCCACCTCCAGGGCAGGGTTATTGTGTTATATTGGAAAAGGAAGGTCAGTTGTAACAGACAAACAACACAGTGACACTCACATTGAGCAAGCACAGCCACATGCACACAGTATTGCATGTCCCGAGCCTCCCATGCAATCAGGGGGGCCACTTTGTTAGTAGCCGGGGGCGTTGGGGAATGTGTCGGCATACGCAACATGGTTGAGTTAATGGTAAAAAATTTTTTTTTGAATATGTGGCAGATCAGGTGCTGGATCCCATGATTGGACCCCAGACCAAACCACCAGTTACGCACACCTTGGAGGGTCTCAGCGCTGAGGGGGGGGTGATGTCACGACCCCTTCCAAAGTCCCCCAGGACAACCTCAGAACCCCACCTGGGACCCTCTTTCCTTAATCCCATAATATGCCCTGCCCCCACAACTACTGACACCACCACCAACTCACATCACAACTGCCATCAGCCAACCCCCGGGAACCCTGCATCACAGACCCCGGGATTGACTGCCATCAATTGCCGGATTCCACTACCCACTTCTGGCCATTATGCATCACAACCCCCCCCATGCCAACTGATCGCACACCCCACACGCATGATCCAAGTATACAGTCCTGGCCTGTTACTCAATGCCTCCTGGAAACCATCCTAGACACCCTGAAACCCCAAGACCTGACCCCATAGTACTTATAGCATAGTTCACCACTGTATTAGTTAGTCTTGATATTACTTGAATTGTTGTGTGCCCTTTGCTTGACTGGCATGCTTTGACTGGCACGCTTTGACTGGCACGCCAGAATAATTGCATGCTTTAATTTTGGTATGCACTTTGTGACTCATAATTTGCTAACTGGGTCTCGTCTTAGAACCTCCGGTTCTGACTCAACCCCCACCAATTCCCAACCTCTCCAAAACACCTGAAGCCCTGGGTCAAGTTCCATTCCCTGGGACCACCCCCTGCTCACATCTTGAACCCTGGAGCCTTAACCCCGGAAGTTCCAGACACCTGAGTATCCGTAGATCAAGTCTGCCTCGTAAGGGCGTTGCTTTCCCGGAAAGCCCCTGAATCAGCGGAACCTGACACAAGCACTGCACCTGGTGCAGGTCCCCTATCTGTTCAAGGTCCCAGGCCCCTTGTCTCACTGGGACATGGCTGTGTGTGAGGTGTGCCACTTCAACCACAAGCAATGTTCCGTGTTGGTGCTGTGGAGGGTGCACTGTGTCTCTCGGGAGCAGGGGTGGCTGCTGGGGAGGATTACTTGGAGGATGGGAGTCAAGGAGCAGGACTGGGTGGTGGAGCTGGTGGGGGAGGCACCCGCAGAGGTGTCTGGTGGGGGTTCGGGGGGCTGGGGTCGCCCTGTGGTCCTGATCACCCGTCGGGTGACCCAGTCTGGGGCTGGCAGCCACAAGGGCCTTGGGGGGCACCTGGACAAAGGGAAGAGGTGGGTGTTACCCAGTTCCTCCTTGGGGCCTTCTAAGAGGGCATGTCTGCCTCCATCCCTGGCTTTGTCAGCATGCCTTTCTCCGGCGACTTTTTCCCCCTTATCCAGGTGGCTGCTGGGTGTTAGAGTGAGAGTCCAGCAGGAGCATTCAGGGCAGGGCAACCCAGAGAGGGAGGAGTGTGAGGAGGGGGAATATGAGGCAGTTGTCCTGGAGTTGGGGGAGGTGAGGGTGGCCCAGGGGGAAGTCAATGCTCAGGCGGGGCTCCCAGGACCAGGTTTGTTGAGTATGGGGCTAGTCGAGGCCTTACACGAGGATGCAGTAATTGGGCATATGGCCTCCCTTAGTGAGTGCTTACTCCTTGCGGCCAGGTTGGGCCTAGGAGCATTGCCTGCTCCTGGACGGGGCTGCTGTGGCGCTTTCATCCCTGCGGGAGGGGTTGTAGGCAGGAGTGGGGAGTCCCGGGGTGGAGTGGGGTATGGACCTGCTGGGGAGGCTGGTGATGGCTTACTGCCAGAGAAATGTCCCAACTCTGGAGTTGTGGTTCAAGCAAATCCTGGATGAGGGTGAGCAACTCCCATCTTAGGATCAATTGGCCAAGGAGGTGTGGTGGGAGCACAGTCCAAGAGGGGTGGGGGAGGGTTTCTAGGGTTGGCCAAAGGGGGGGAAGGGTGAGGGTAGTTCAGGGCCTCAGACCTAGGAGCCCCATTTTCTTGCTGCTGTCCATAGGTTATTGTATGTATATAGTCACTGTCTTGTAGAATATTGTAAGTATAGAAATGTATATAATTATTCTCCTGAAGTCAAAAAACAGTATTAGTAAGGTGATAGCAAAACTAGAAAGGCACCTTGCCCAAGCTCTGGGGTGCTACTATGGAAAAGAACTAAAAGGGAGGTAAGGTTTTAATAGAGAGGAAACAAAAGATATATGTAGGAGTTAAATCCCTACTAAACCCAGAGGCGGAGGTTATGCCTGCTACTGCCATCTGTGAGTCCTGCACCCTGGAGGGTCATTTCCCAGGTGACATCGCTGGAAGTCCCAGACTTTGTCAAGGGCACCATCAAGGTTCCAGTGCAGTTCCCAAGTATTGTCCTCCGGGCCGTACCCACACCATTGTACGAGGAAGTGGGGTCGTCCACAAATGTTCTGGGAGTCAAGGATGTCTTCAACCTCATAGTGGTACTCATCCTTGACCTTGACTGGGGAAGGGGGGTTGGGGCATTACTTGGGAAAGGGGTCCGGGGGGTGTCTTTCCAGGAGGTGGATGTGAAACACTGGGTGCAGACTTTTAAGTCCCAGGGAGAGCTCGATCTTGTAGGTGTGGGATGAGACTTTCTTCAAGACCTTAAATGGGCCAAGGCCCTTATGATTGAGCTTTGGGGAGGGCTGGTGAGTGTGGAGGTGGCATCAATCTAACCATACCTTTGTCCCAGGGGCCCAGTTAGGGGTGTCTTCCCATTTCTGGTTGGCATATTTTGCATAGGCCTGGTTGGCAATGTCAATTTCCTCCCAGAGGAATGCATGAAGAGACTGAAGATCCTGGGCAACCTCGTGAGTGGCATGCAACAGAATGTCCCGGAGCAAAAATGTCAGTCAGGAGTGATATTCTTTGTTGGCAAAGAAGGGGGTCACCCCGGTGGCAGAATGTGGCATGTTGTTGTAGGTGAATTTGGCCAGGGGGAGCTTGGTATGCCAGTCATCCTGTAGGTAGTTGATGTATAGCTAGAGGTACTGCTTGAGAGACTGGTTGACTCTCTTGGTTTGGCCATTGGTTTTGGGGTGGTAGGCAGTGGAGAGACTGGCTTTTACTTCAAGGGCCTTACATAGGAAAGTCCAGAATTTGGACACAAAGAGTGGGCCCCGGTCAGAGACAATATTGTCTGGGAGTCTGTGTTTGGCAAAGACATGCTCAAGGAATAGCCGGGCGAAGTCCGGGGCAGTGTCTGTGGTGTGGCAGGGTATAAAGATGCCTTGCTTGGTTAGCCTACATACAATGACAAGAATGGCATCAAACCCTTCTGACTCCGGAAGTTTGACGATATAATCCAAGGATATGGAGGACCAGGGGCATCGTCCAACAGGAAGGGGTTTCAGGAGCCCATAGGGTCAGTGTCGGGGGAGTTTAGCCCAGAGGTAGGGTTCACATGATTGAATGTAGTGGGTCACATTCTTCCTTAGTCCTGGCCAAAAATAAGCCTGGGAAATAAGCTGGAGGGTCTTACATATCCCAGAGTGTTCCCAGAGCTTGTGGTCGTAGTGTTGGTGGAGAACATCATAGCAGAGTCAAGCATGATCTGGGACATAGATGCGGCTGCTCCAGAGGAGGAGTTTTTTGTTGGGGGACAAGGAGAAGGCAGGGTCCCAGTCAGTTTCATCAGAGGGGTTGTGAGAGTCATGGTCAATGAAATACTTGTTCTGGGGGGTGCGGCGTATCTGACTCAGGATTTCTTCATCATTTAAAATTAGTACAGCATTCAAATGTTTGGGGGGGATCACCATGCAATGATTGAATGCATTGCATTCTATCTCAAACAATTTCTTGGGGTAGACGTCCAGTCGTCAGGTGAGGGCATTGGGTTTAGCTCTGAGTCATCCTGGACAGTACTGGATCATGAAGTCATACTCCAAGAGGATTTTGGACCACCAGGCCTGCTGTTGGCTGAGTTGCTTGGTTGTGGTGAAGTATTGCAGGTTATTGTGATCCGAGTAGACCTGAATCTGGTATTAGGCTCCCTCGAGGTAGGTCCGCCATTGTTTGAAGGCCTTAATGATGGCAAGGAGCTCCTTGTCATAGATATTGTAATTGAGCTCAGTGTTGATCATGGACTGGGTGTAGAAGGCAACTGGCCGGGGCTCCCCACTGTTGGCTTCCATCTGTGAGAGGATTCCGGCAATGGCATAGTTGGAGGCATTGCATTCTAGGATGATTGGGAGGGCAGGGTTATAGTGCCAGAGTACAGGGGTGGTAGTGAAGGCCTCCTTGAGTAGGTTAAAGACACTCTGGCACCTACTGTCCCAGTTCCATGCCATGTCCTTGTGCATGAGCCGGTTGAGGGGTTTCGTGATACCAGAGTAATTATCTATAAACCTCTAGTAGAAATTAGCAAAACCCAAGAAGGACTGTACTTCCTTGACATTCCGGGGTTGCGGCCAGTTGACAATGGCCTCAACCTTGTGGGGGTCCATGTGAACACCCTCCAGGGATACAATGATGCTGAGATACTCAACCTCTTCCGTGTGGAATGAGCACTTCTCAGGTTTGGTGTAGAGGTTGTGCTCCTGGAGGCATTCCAGGACCTGCCGGACATGCTTCTGGTGATCCTCCTTTGAGTCAGAGTAGATGAGGATGTCATCCAGGTAGATGATCATGAAGATGTCACTCATGTCATGGAAGATGTCATTCATGAAGTATTGGAATGTGGCAGGGGAGTTAGTCATTCCGAAAGGCATTACAAGGTACTCAAACAGACCATACTGCATGCAGAACACAGTTTTCCACTCATGTCCCAGGGCGATATGGACATTGTTGTAGCTGGAGCAGAGGTTGATTTTCATGTAAACCTTGGTGCTGTGGAGTCGATTGACCAGATTGCCAATGAGCGAGAGCAGGTAGCAGTTTTTCTTGGTGATCTTATTGAGTCCCCAGTAGTTGATGCAAAGTTGGAGCGAACCATCCTTCTTCTTTGTGAATAAAACCAGGGCTCTGGCGGCGGAGGCAGAAGGTCGGATGAATCCCTTCCTGAGCATTTCATTGAGGTAGTCTTTGAGGGCCCGGAGCTCGACTTCCGACATGTTGTAGACCTTTCCGAAAGGGGGGCTGGCTCCTTCCTCGAGGTCGATTGTATGATCGTAGGGGCGGTGGGGAGGGATTTCCTTAGCATCATCTTTGGAGAATACGTCAGCAAATTTGTGATACTCTGGAGGAACTACTTCTCAGAGAATCTGTTCTTTGGTTTTCTTTTTCGGAGGGATAGCATCCCCTTGTAGGTGTTCTTCTGGGGAAGAAGGTGAGGTGTGCAGCTGAAATGTGGGGGCCCCATCCCTTATGAGATGGGCAAAGGGGACAGCTCCAATGATCTTAATGTCAAATGTATTTGGATTGATTGGAGTTGTGGATGCATTGGCTGAAGTGGGTAGGGTGTGTGTCTGAGACCGGTCCGAGTAGTTTGGCCTTTTGTGTCTGTTCCAAGGAATGTTTGGAGGTCAAGTGGGGGCCTTGTGAGTTTGGACAGGTGTTGGCGGTGTCCAGGGTCATGCATCCCAAGTGAGACCTTAGGATGGGGCCGGAGGAGGAGGGGGTGCCATCAAGGCATTGCAGGCCAAGGGGTTGGTCAAGGAGGTCATAGGGAAGGTCGAGGGCATCACTAATGGAAACTCCAGTAGCTTCACTTTTGATGAGGGCTGATATCAGTCCCGGAGTGCCATTCAGCCTGGCATTGATGACAAAGGATCAGGACAAGTGAGACTGGAGCCTGGAGGGTGGTGAGGGTCCATGGGAGTTGCTAGTCATCAGGCATCGGTTCCCAGGTCAGGCAGAGGGCACCGGGACCAGGAGTCGTTGAGCGGGTTCCAGGGCATGGGTAGACCATGTTTTGTCAATGAAATTGTCTGTAGCACCACTGTTGATGAGGGTGTTGAGGAGAGTTCCGGAGGGGGTGAGGCGGGTTTTGAGGAGGAGGGAGTGCAAAGAGTGGGAGGGTAGATAAGCCGTGAGGGTGTCCTATGCAAGTGTTATGGAACAGAGATGCAAGACTGGGGTGGAGAAGACATCGGGGTCAATTCCACAATTTAGGGTGTCTTTCGGATCTAAATCGCTGGGTTGTTTTCCAAATATTTGTAGGTGGCATCCTCCCCTTCAAAGGTCCAGGTGGCACATCCCATAACCTGTTGTTGGGGACACTTGGAGATGAAGTGGTCTTTCTCACCACAGAGTATGCAAACCCCCTCCCTCCATTGTTCCTGTACATCCCTCGGAACCTCAATTCAGAGTCATCCCTTTTTTGGGAGCTGGTTGGCCCAGAAGGCCTCTTTGTTCCATTCATTGGAGAAGTTGGGGCCTTCGAAGTCTTCCGGGGGTTCCTCATACAGGTGGCGGCAGAGGGGGCTGGTGTGAGTTTGGCAGTGTTGGGTCGGGTTGAGGAGGGCTGGGTGCCAGGTTGGGTGCCGGGTCACACAGAGGATGCTTGGTCTGGAAGAGTTGCGTTTGCACCAGAGGTCATAGGGAGTTTTGTAGGTCAAAATGTAGTGGCAGGTCATGGCAGAAGTTGGATTCCAGAGGGGCTGGGGTGGACATGGGGGGCTGGGCCAGGATGGCTGTGGGCGCAGGCATGGGAGGTTGTCCATTGTTGCCATGCATGAGCTCATTGATGTAGTACAGTGTATTGTCCATGTTAGTGGTGTCCACCTGGAGTCTGCTGGAGTTTGCCAGGGGTGGGGGTTGGACATTGTCCATTTGCGGGAGTGGTTCCAGGGGCCTCTGGGGCTGTCCCCAGGTCTCAAAAGTGCTAGGAATGGAGTTAGCTCTACAGCAAGTTGACAAGCCTACCATGCGGGCAGTGGGTTAGCCAAATAGTCCCCCCGCTGGGTTGAGGGACTGCAGTATGGCTGAGGCATTTTGTCGTTCTTCCTGTTGTCATTGCTCCGGAGTGGGGACTGTGGGGGCTGCCAGAGCAGGTTCTGGGAATTTCCGTCAGATGTGAATTGAGCGACCCAGATCTGCAGGGTTGTTGAAGAGTCAAGGAGAGGGGGATGTGTGGACTTTGTTGAGCAGTTGATGCAATTCTTTGTGGAGGATTGTATTGCATCTATATATTACCATAGTCTGCTCTGGGAGTTCTCCTTGCATGAGGCAATCCCCGAATTTGACCAAGCAATGGGCCCATTCCTCCAGAGTGCCTACAAAGTCATCATGTCTGAAATCTGTGAGTAGCACCCTTGCCTGTCTTGTGAAGTCATCCGGTGAGATCCTGAGTAAGCAGAGTACTTCATCCTATTGCCGTTCATACTCCTCAAGGCATCATCATCCTACGAGCAAGGGAGGGATCCTAGCGGAGCGGCAGTTGGGTAGTGTCAAGGGGAGTAGTCCTGGTTGGGGGGTCCCCAGAGTTGGGGGGTGGGGCACTGGTAGCCATAATAGGGGGTGGATACAAAGGGGCCCTTGCTGGGGGGTACTAGGTAAGGTCCGCTGGGAACTGGTGGAATCTCCAGCAGGCTCCTGGAGAAGCTCTGGTACAAGGGGACCTCCACAGGTCATGCCATAGCTAGGTTGGGCAGGGGGGCCTGGCTGACCAAGGGCCCCAGATTGCAGAGGGATGGGTCAGGGGCCCAGTGATAGTGGAGATATTGTGGTTTATACAGGAGGAGTGGGTAGGCAGGGTGGAGGGTCTGCGCGGGGTAATGATCTGGGACCAGATGCCCGTAAGGGTCAGTCTGGTAGCCCATGGAGTAGTAGGTGTGAGTATACATAGCCATCAAGAATGGTGTAAGGAGGGAGTCTTGATATTATGTTAGGTTCCACTGAGTCGGGGGCTTTCCAGGAAAGCAATGCCCTTACAAGGTGGACTTGATCTACAGATACTCGGGTGTCTGGAGCTCCGGGGCTAAGGCTCCGGGGTTCAAGATGTGAGCCGGGGGTGGTTCCGGGGAATGGAACTTGACCTGGGGCTTTGGGTGTTTTGGAGAGGTCAGGAGTTGGTGGGGGTTGAGTTGGAACCAGAGGTTCTAAGATGAGACTCAGTTAGCAAATTATGAGTCACAAAGTGCATACCAAAATTAAAGCATGCAATTATTCCGGTGTGCCAGTCAAAGCATGCCAGTCAAAGCATGCCAGTCAGTGTGTACCAGTCAAGCAAAGGGCACACAACAATTCAAGTAATATCAAGACTAACTAATACAGTGGTGAACTATGCTATAAGTACTATGGGATTGGGTCTTGGGGTTCCAGGGTGTCTGGGATGGTTTCTGGGAGGCATTGAGTAATGGGCCGGGACTGTATACTTGGATTGCACATGTGGGGTGCACAATCAGTTGGTATGGGGGGGGGTTGTGATGTGTGATGGCCAGAAGTGGATAGCGGGATCCAGCAGTTGATGGTGGTTGATCTTGGGGTCCATGATGCAGGGTTCCCGGGGGTTGGCTGATGGCAGTTGTGATGCAAGTTGGTGGCGGTGTCGGTAGTTGTGGGGGCAGGGCATGTTGTGGGATTAAGGAAAGAGGGTCCCAGGTGGGGTTCCAGGGTTGTCCCAGGGGACTTCAGAAGGGGTCGTGACATGTACTTCAGCCCCAGGACTTAGTAAAAGCTGGTTTATTTGTGATTGCCTCTATTCAGACTAATCCAAATAACCCAATTTTGCATTAATATAGACAATATAAGTAATGATTTAGTTACAGTAAACATTGTGTAGAAGCCCAAGTAAGCCACCATCAATTTCTACATCCATGTCCATCTTCCTCATGCACACTCAATTAATTCAATTCCATTGTTATTCGCTACTCTTTTACTTTTTCACTTCACACATATCACATTGGCCCTGACATGGCCTTCCATTAAGTCATCGATATGTATATATACATGCATTGTACTACCGGCACCCTCAGTCAATTATACATCAGACTGAGGGTGAGGTAAAGATCGTTACCTACCTAACCAAACCACATGCTAACGTGCAACCGGATAGATTATACTTCGTCTGTCAGATCACACTCAATAGTATTTAGTCATAACACATCGTGCTCTCCATAAACGACTCAGGATGTATCATTCGGTGTTTATTACATCCGTTCCATGTTCTTAGTGTAATACCATGTAGTGTAATACCAGATTTCACTTGACGCGGATTTCGCATCGCGCTTTATTCTTCATTCAGTATTGCGCCATGCAAGCAAAGGTCTCATCAAACATATCAAATCGCACTCACTATATATATTGACGTTATTACTCAGGTTTATATGACTGAAAACATGCTAAGAGGAGACATCAATTGTCTAGAGAGCTCTTGAGGATCCAGAAGCGTATGAATGAATTTATGACAACACACGATAGACATTGGTTATAATAACGAACACAGACATTAAGCCATAATCTAGTCCCTCAGTTGTGACTAATCGTTCCTAGATATAAAACTATCATAATCCTTCCTGATTGTTAGCGGCAACAGTATCTTTCTTGATCTTCAGATTGGACTTGACAAACCCATCGCGACGGATGTGAATCGTGAACATGTAGGTATCGTCATTGGCCACAATGTCCGAGAACAAACGGACGGAAACAACATCATCCATCTCGTCGGGGTCCGTATGTGACCTGTGGAATGTGGTCCCACTAAGTTGGCATGATAAGAGCGTTCGGCTTAAAGGTCTAGATATATGCTCACCGAAAGACATAGGACTTCATTTGAGGATACTATATTTCAAGCTTTCGTTAGAAACATCATGATAATGAAAGCAAAGGACGCTTACCTGCTCCTCCATGAGCTCCATGGCAAGCGTAATCTTCTCACCTACATCTTTCCCGTTCTGATTTATGATATCCTCAATAGAGCCCGTAAATCCCTTGGACACGACGGCCTTGAGCCCACGGAGAGATAAATTAAGGGTGGAACGAGGATGTAAGATCGAGCGGAAGGGCGCAAGAAACATTGTGGGAGAATTGACGATGCTGGCAATAGATTTCTGTCTAGCTGGGACAAATTGCTCGGGGGAAGGTGGTGTTGGATCGTTTTCGATGGACGAGAGCGCCATTTATACGGCGTAAAACGTCATGAGGAGAGCAACAAAGCACAACGTTCTTCCCCTGACTTGCCAAATGCATCATCAAGGTATCTTTTGTTCTAAGCCACAGCAGTAACAACAGTAGAAGAAATTGTATTGTCGACGCCTATTTTGTTCTCTAATTGCATCAAAAGAATAGGAGGAAGAGCAAGGAGAAAAGAAAAACATCTGCAAGGGTGGTCAACCATATGTGACTGCTACAAAACATAGTCAGAATGAGAGAAGAGATTTTTGAAGATTAACCACGCGCACTAAAGATCATGACCGCTGGACTCTGACTACGCTGTGAGTCATCTCGACGTACAAAGTAGACACACACGCTGTCTGTTGCTGTGAGAGGCGCCAGGAACAAGTGGTTGACATGGAAAAACACAAGGAGTTCATGTTGATTGGAGATATGGTGGTACAGAAGTTATGCGGTAAAACATGCATCTTGCGTCTTATGCACCAAAGTAAACATTCAGTACGGAAAAACAGGCCCCGCTCCTTACTAGATGCAACAGCACTTTCTAAACATGCTTTGCTGAAGTCGTTCAAAGCATTTAATGACCCGTCCTCTATGAGGCATAGCAAAACATGAACCGAATGAATAAAGAACAAGGTTAGCGAGTTCATCAAGGTCTCATTGTCTATGATTGCGTGAGTATTTGTTATATAGGTGGGCGCCGTCGTTAGAGACGTTTGTAGTCTGCAGGCAGAACAAAAACGATCCCAAGAAGAGAAAGAATGATAGGTGTCCACATGCACAACTGTCAGACGAAAAACAAAGGCATCAACACAATTTGTCGAAATCAATCGTCGCATCCCACCAAATGCAAAAAGAAAGAAGAGAAAGGAAAAGAAAAGAAACTGGCCCGTAGAAACAATCAAACCAAGTGAAAACACAATTCTATCAATCAAAACAGATCTCCAAATGAAAGTCCCATGCTCTCTCTAGTCAAGTCTTATTGTAATTCTGGTTTGTGGATGCGGTCGGTGTTCAAATTCTTGTGAATCGGCTAACCCCATTCAACGAACCAACAAAAGTCTCCCTTGTTGTTTGACTCTCCTCTTCTACCAAGGATGATG
>QLON01001978.1:0-51929 GCA_003313675.1 Termitomyces heimii | reverse complement strand
ATTTCCCCGGGACCACCCCCCTGTTCACATCTTGAACCCCGGAGCCTTAACCCCGGAAGTTCCAGACACCCGAGCATCCGTAGATCAAGTCCGCCTCATAAGGGCGTTGCTTTCCCAGAAAGCCCCCGAATCAGCGGAACCTGACAGTTAGTGTGTTTCATATGCATAAGTGAGCTAGCATAGAGTGTGCTTCCAATATAACTATCTCCAATATGCTTCAACTATTTACAATGATAGAAAGTATATATAACACCTTTTCTTCAGTTTTTTCAGCTAGAGCAGCTTATTATTGGTAAATTCAAAGTTTTTGGATTTATATAGATTGTCAGTTATTAACTTAAACACTGGGTCTTTGTTGTACTTGTCTTAAATGCTTTTTAACAAGTTTATTGATTCTCACCCTCTTACTATCATTTTTATCAATAATATTAGATTGGTTGTATCACAACTCCACTACACTCTTCTAGGCACAATCATACTAACCCCCACCTTCTTTTTTAATATCTAACTACTGCTAATTCAATCATTGGACTTTTCCAAATCCTCCATCCCTGATAACCAACTACACTCAGCTTCTTTGGTAAAGCCAGATCACTCTCAATACCAGACAGATACTGCTCTATAAGATTACCCCACAACTCCTGACTTCTGTGCAATTGCCTCACCACTCAACTGTGCCAAGGCCTGATCTTCTCTAGTACATGATTATTTCCAAAGTCTGAGACATCCTGCAAATACTTAGGTAGTAGCCTCATAGTCAGTATGACAGTCTTGATATTAGCTTTGCCCATATATCTTTAGCTTTCTCTTTGTTCTCCTTCTTCTTTATTTTATTTTTCTCTCAAATTCTATTTCAAACATTTTCACATCAGTCTCATTTTTCTCCTCAAGCCTTTTTTATATCCACCTCATCTCATCTGTTGCCTTCATCTCTAACTCTCTTTCTCTTCTTCTCTCTTCTAGTTCTTCCTTCTCTTTGACTTGACTCAGCTCTAACCTCTAATTTCCTGACTCCTTTTCTCATTATTATTCTATTATCTCATTTTTATCTCATTTCCCTTTCATCTACTTTCTTCTTTGCCTCTGCTTCAATTCCTCCTCTGATATAATTCTCCTTATTTTCTTACCTGCTTCTTACTCCTGTCTTGATTCTTTTTTCCTAATTATATTTCTCTATTCTACTCACTCCATCTATTTACATTTCTTCTTCTCTAGTCTCTGATTTCTATTTCCCTCCTCTCATAATCTCTGTCTATCCAATTCTATTACTCTCTCTATTCTCTAGAATCCTCTTAGTGTCCAACTCTGATGCTGACTTTAGATCTCCATGTATATCTCCCTTTTTAGCAAGAGACAATTAGTAGGTTCCTGCTTAACTGAGTGAGCCCCTGAGTCAGTAAAATCTGATATAATATCAAGACTCCTCTTACTCATTGAATTTCCTGAAAATAGTGACTTATACACAACCTATATAGGTCTTTATATCCTATAACATCAACTATTATAGCTGATTCATCTACAACTACAATGTTAGAGCTCTTTTAACCACTCTCACTCACTAAAACTCTGTAGGCATATTCATTGCACCTCATGAAAACTAATACTAGTTAATGGATCTGACAAGATATGCCATAGCCCCCTCAATCAGCCAGAGATCTAGGCTCAACTAGCAAGCATTGAGTTCTCAACCATTGTTTGGTCTCCCCAGTCAGTTCTACACCAAGAGACCTCTGGTAATTCCCCAGCTCCCTAGTCTGCCTGCACTGGTTTCTTTGTGGCTGCCTCAGCACCAGCCTGAAGCTATAGATACCTGCCTTACACCACTTTGGCATACCCACAACCTTTACTCTTGGCACCTTCAACTATCTATACTATCATGGCCTCTACACAAATCTCCAAACAACAGAATCTGCCTAAGACAAGAAGAAATCCTCTACTCCAGTAGCAAGAATAGCTAAAAATCTACAACTGGCAACACAACAAGATCTTTAGAGAGCTCTGAATCTTCAAATTGGAGTTCTCCCAAAGGGCCCAGGCCCTCTTGAAAAATCTGAGATAGCCCACCACTGCTATTACCCTAGAAATCTGAGTTGACCAAATCTTATTATTTTATAAGCTTTAAGAGTAGAACCTCTTCTCTCAGACTCTTCAGATTCTCAAGGGTGAGCCAGCACTATTAGAGGAACTATGCAATTTGGTTAATGAAATTCACATCTTACTATCCTCAGAAAGATTTAAGAATTTAGAGGACCCTGTTTACTTATTTCATGTACAATGCCAAGAGCCTCTGAAAGTGTTGAGATCCATGGATGATCCCCTCCCCAGGGCCTGCTTAGTGACATCAGCAGAACCTAAATGCTGCCTCTGCCCTCTTTTGAGGACTCAATCCCATTAGCAAGCTATTCAAGCAGGCAGCTGCATATGAAATAAAACTATTAGCATAGCCTCAGGCCAACTCTATCCTTAGTACCAATGCCTTTTATATTTGGGAACAAATTCTGGAAAAACTCCCTGTTTCTGCACCTAAACAAAGCTGCCCTACACATAACAACAATAATAAATCTATGCATACTCTCAGCTATGTCAATAAGCCCCTAAACCTCCTCATATGCCCACTTTATCTCAGACTGTGGAATCTCCCTCTTCACCTCAACCTACACAATATTAGGCAAATACCACCCATAGGATGCAGCTTCCCACAACTTAATCCTCTTCTCCAAATTTTTAAAAATCCCTTGGAGCCCAACTCCTTTTCAGAGTTTGTTTCTCCTCCAGATGGCTCACCCCCTTCTAACAGGCCCATAAGACTCCTACAGAATAGGGAACCCCTAGATAGCAAGCCTCCTAATGGCTAAAAACTGGCTATTAGCATGTTTTTCCCCCTCAGAAGCTCCAAGAACAACTATTACTACTACTACAATCCTGGCAAATTACTTATTGGAGGTGGAGACCAGAGAGAAATCCACAATGCACTGGAAAGGGAAGAATACCTGGATATTTAAAAACCAGAGCTGTTCAGTAGTTGCAACTCCTAGAAGTGGTGGATCTTTTTTATACAGTGCTTAAATACTTTCTAAGGCAAATTCTACATATATGTCTCTGACTAAGCTTGAGTAGCCTTTGCTTTGTTCTATCTTCAAGGTATTGCCCTGGACCACTACATTGCCTTACTCTAATACAATTTTTAATACCTTCTGTTTTTGGATTGGCAAGCCTTTGTAACCAAATTTTCTGGTAAGTTCATAGTCTATAATACTGTTGCTAAAGCTGAAAGAAATCTGGTATCTCTCTGGATAAGCTTTAGGAAATGTTTCATAATCTTTATGATACAGTATGGAAAGGAGGCTGATAAGATGGGCTGGAACTACAATGCTCTACATTTCCAACTCTATGAAGTCCTCCCCAAACACATTTATGAGATTTTCCAAATTGCTTCAAAGCAAATAACTAACAATGGCCTTAAGAGTCTTAGAACTACATGAGACAACTCTTATTATAACAAATAGGAGGAGATCTGAATTTCAATAGCAACACCTGATTGCAATCTTGAAATCTATACCTCTACACTCAGGAAAATTCTGCTAATCTGTGAAAAAACCCTGATAACTGGCAGAACCTAATGGCATCACCCTAGAATTACTCCCCAGCCCTCATTCAGGCTTTGAAAATGCTACAATCTACTGATAGCTGATGGAGATAAATATGAGGACATGCCAGACTCCAATAACCCTGATGATCCTGGCAATGGTGAACTCCTACAGGTGGGGCACAATACTAGCTATCCCTAAGTCACAGTATTGGAGAAAACTAAGGAACTTTGCAGGAAAAAAAGTGTATGCCTGTTGTGCAATAAACTAGGTCACTTTGTACAGAACTGCCTTGAATGGAGCACTTTGGGCTGCTTGGCCTAGATCATCAATGAAGACAAGTTCAAGTTTCAATATATAGAAAATGAGCTAGCAATTTAGCAAACTACAAAAATATGCTGAATTATAGTATTAACTCTAAAGTCTTTACACCAGACTCCCACTTATGCACACTAGTACTTGCTTCAGACACCCATACAATATACCTCTCCTTCCAAGCTCTTTAGCTCTTCCTCTTCCACACCTTCCTTTCTCATACCTCTAAACCTATTCTGACACTAGTCAACAGTAGTGCAACTGACAATTTCATTAATAAAGCTTGGACCTTGGATGTAGGACTCCCCTTTGTATGCCTTCCTACCCCCATCCAGCTCTGCCTCTTTGATGGCAAAATCTTCCCCATAGGAAACATTACCCATGATTTTTATGTTCTGCTAATTTTCAAAGATAGGACCAGCAAAGGACTTCACATGTTGGTAATAAAGCTGCATGGAAGTCTCTCCCTTATCTTAGGACTCTCATAGCTTTGCAAAGTCAATTTTAAAATTGATTGGCACTATTTGAAAATGATCCTCAGCTGAAACTAATCTCCTCTTCACCCCTCAGTTGACTTCCATGTCTCTAATCCCAAGTCAGCTCTTAATAGCCCTAAAAGAGCTCTGAGAGCTATAAGATAACTGCACTCTAGCTTTATAAAATCATTTGTTATTGATGTTATGTTTCACTCCATTGGCAAAACTCATCCAGCCTTAATTAATAGTGGTGCTACTAAAACATTCATTAGCTGTAACTTAGCACTACAGAGCAAGGATCTGGAAAAACCCACTGAGGTCTAATTTATTGATGGCCAATCTACCTCCTTCAGGCCTATCACATGACACTATAAAGATGAACTCATGCTTGCTAATGGGCTAAGTTTTTCTGTCAATCTCTACTTGACCCAGCTATATCCTACCACTCCCATTATTTTAGAACTACCTTGGCTATGAATCATGAACTCTGACCTTAACTAGAAGACCATGAGTATGACCTTCAATATTGGAGAAGCCCAACTAGCCACTGCTATATTTTTCAACCCCCATTACAATTCAATCCTTGGGAATGAGTCCAAAATTGACTGACTCAGATTGACAACAGCTTAAAATCTAGCAATTCCCCTTTTCTAGAACTGACAAGGAGAGTGTGAAGATGCCATTACAACAAAAATCAATGCCACCAAAATTCCACTTAGGCATCCACTCACTTCACTCCCAACTTTTCTGCTCAATATTCCTTGGAACAAGTACAAAGGCTATTTGCAATCTCAGTCAAAGTTCATTGACTTACCTATGCCTCCTACAAACCCTGAACAACTAAATGTAATACTTGGCAAACCTGACATTTGCTTCATCAGTGTTATGCCTTTTGCACAACTTATTTATTCTGTGGACTGAACTAAATTACTAAGAAGAACCACTACTATCAGGTCTTACTGATCTGGAAGCTCACTCTATTGAGCAGGAACCTACTAGTTGTCTCTTACTAAAAAGGGAGATATACATGGAAGTCTAGAGTTAATGTTGAGGTTGGACACTAAAAGAATCATAGGAAATTAAGGGAGTAATAAGATTGTATACACAGAAATTACAAAAAGAAAGAAATGAAAATCAAGAACTGGAGGAAAAGAAATGTAGATAAATAGAGTGAGTAGAATAAAAAGATAGAATTAAGGAAAGGGATTAAAATAGGAGTAAAAAGCTGATAAGGAAGTAAGGGAAATTATATTGGAGAAGAAACTAAAGCAGAGGTGGAAAAGAGAGTAGCCAAGAAGAGAAATGGAATAGAAATGAGATAGTAGAATGATAATGAAAAAAGAGCTGGAAAATCAGAAGTTAGAGCTGAGTCAAATTGAGGGAAAGAGAGAACTAGAAGAGAGAAGAGGATAGGGAGAGAGCTAAAAATAAAGATAATAGATAAGATGAGGTGAAGATGAAAAAGGCTTAAGAGAAGAAACAAAACTAATGCAAAGATGTTTAAAATAGAATTAGAGTGAGGAATAAGATAGAGAAGACAGAGAATGGAAAGAAACCTAGAGATGTATAGGCAAAGCTAATATCAAGACTATCATACTGACTATAGGGCTACTATCTAAGTATCTGTGGAATGTTTCAGACTTTGAAAATGATTGTGCACCAGAGGAGATGAGGCTTTGGCATTATCAGATAGTGGAACAATTGCATAAAAGTCAGAAGTTGTGGAGTGATCCTATGGAGTGATATCTGTTTGGTGTTGGAAGTGATCTGGCTATGTCAGAGAAGCTGAGCATGGTTGTCAAAGACAGAGGATTTAAGAAAGTCCAATAGTTAGACATCAGAAAAGAGAAAAGCAAAAATTAATGTAGTTGTGCTCAGGAAAGTGTAGTGGGGGTTATGACATTACTTCCTCTTTTGTGTCAAGACTCTAGAGATGCCAAAGAGCTCTGAGGGTGCTGGATGTAGAAAGGCCTTGTATTCACCATCTTTATTAGAGTTGTGGAAGAACACAAAAAAATTTTACAGTTTTTTTCCATGGTTCTCTTCATACCATATCTTTCTGAATCTTATTTCTTAAGTCCTTCTTTCCCCAAAACTAATTAGGAGCAGTCTCAGTAGAACATAGTTATAGATATTTAGGAAATCAATCACTTATATAGTATATATCCTTGGCATATCATTAATCTAGTATTATTTATTCTTTGCAGATCTCTAAGAGCAGAGGGTAAGTGATTTCACTGCTTCCTCCTTAGTTCCATTATTGTCTAGTCTTCCTCTTCCCCCTATTCCTTTGGGGACATATTTTGGAGCTGTCACATCTCACTCTTTTTACAATGCATCTTCAACTCTGTACAATGTAAAAAAGGCACTGAATTAGCTCCCCCTTTCTTCTGCCTCTCTTTGTGAGTGGTGTGTTGCTTATACTATAGTATGTGTTCTTTGGTTCCTCATTTTGTCCCCTTACCTTTCAATAGTGTAACTTTTGCCATATTTAAAGAGTTTCCTATACCTTGGCTTTAGTTAGTCCTTGGTCTCATCAGGAGCTAGTGATGTGCAAGCTTTATTAGTTAAAGCATGCCTATTATTTCTTTAAACTTTGGTGGATAGTCATTCAGCTGTTAGAGCCAAAAGGCTGGGATCTTGAATGGGTTTACAAAGTACTGGGAAGTAGGTTACTTTCCATGCTCCTGATATAACTTTTCTCCTAATCTCCTCTCAGAGCTCCACAGTCTCCAAGTGCATTTCTTAGCTCAGTCAGCATGCTTGTCAGTGGCAGAAGTGGAAGTCATGATACTTGCCAATTCTTTAAGGCTAGCAATAGTGCCTTAGCCTTCATTTACATAAAGTTATTTAAGGCATGCCAGGGGGTTATTAGGGGGTCATCTAGATCACAACCAGGGGTTGGAGCAGAAATTTAAAATGTTGAAATAGCAAGTAGAAAAGAATTGAAGGAGCTAGTATTTATTTTGGGGCATCTACTCTGAGCCAATACAGTTCTCTCCCTAACTACTTTATCTAACCCAAAGAGGAATCCTAAGGATTTAGCTATTCCCTTGTTTATATCACTAGATTTGAAGATGAGTTTTATGGCAACTTAAGCTAGGAATGAGGTGTTAGTAGTAGGAAGTGGAGTGCTAGTGGAGGTTTTGGCCTTGAATTTGCAAAAGTGGGAGTTCAGACTAGTATTGTGGAGGGTGGCATGGGGAAAAACTGGCATGAGGAGTTTCAGTATATATTGAATGTGCTATCCTTCAGAGTCCTCACTATCTCAAGCAGCCTTGGCCAATCCTGAGTTTACACAAGATTGGGTGGTTCTAATGGTGGTCATATTGCAGGTGTTAAAATTGGGTATATTCTTATTCCTGAATATCTGTACTAATCTTGACCTTCTATGGAGTAGACTAGATTCATGCTCACTAAGAGCTGTTAGATAGCATGACATTCATGTGCCTTCACATCAAAGATGGCTTGGCCCAGGTTTGTCCCAAGTATGAGTTGCCTCCAGCTGTTTAGGCTAGTTTTTAGATGATGGCAGATCTTAAGGTGATGCATTGCTATCATTTCTTTAGAATAATGCAGAAGTTGGACTGGATTGTACAATGTAAGCAAGCCAATGCTGTGAGTAGAGAATATGATGCACAAGGTTTAGTGGAGCATGCTGGAAGAGTTGAAGAAGGAGGTCAAGGCAGATTTGCAGGAGGAAGAGTTATCTAGTTTGAGTTATGCTTAATAGATAGTTTAGATGTTATGTTTGGTCTTGTTGCTAGTAGCCCCCCATGTTTTTTGTTTGTTCCAAATATATATTCCTAATTACCATCCTTACAAGAGTGCTCCAATAAACTTGGTGGAAGTTGAATTCCTGGTAGATCTAAGGAATGGAAGTTATGCTCATGACTGTCCTTATAAAATCAGTGGACTCTAAGGTTTTTGGGCTTCTCTGAGAAGTATTAATAAAATTTCCAGAGAGCATTAGAGGTGCTCATAAGTATGCTTAATTAAAAGGCAGACATGGAATATGGAGTAAATGCCCCTCATATCTGGTGATAAATTAAGGCAGTAGGCATGAAAAGAGACCTTTTTAGTTATTTAGAAGGGTCTGAAGTGCTTATAGTCAAGTTTCAATAAGAGTTGTTAGTTTTGATGTTTTAACAGTCAAGCCAGATGTAAGTGCCTATGGGTCAATCTAGGTGAGTTCTTACTTTGAATTAGCCTATTTGCTATATATTATATTAGCAGTTTTGATCTCTGTCCAAAGTAGTCCTGTAGGGCCTGGAGATTGTAAGCAGCTTCATAAGTAGTGTGGGAGAGTATATCTTATAGAGAGACAGTAAATCAAGGGTTGTAGCCCTTGTTGATGAAGAAGGGTAAGACTTTTGTAACTGAATGGGGTGTATTGTTGTATATGAATTTTGCAATATAAAGTTTAGCACACCAATCATTCTGAAGATAGTTTATATAGATGTGAAGATACTATTCCAGAGTCTGGTTGACCTGTTTGGTCTGTTTATCAGTCTCTGGGTAGTAAGCAGTGGAGAGAGCTGATTTGATATTTAGGGCATAATAAAGTGATTGCCAGAACTTGGAAATAAATAAAGCTCTGCAGTTGGAAACAATATCATCTAAGAGTCCATGCTTCAAGAAGATATATCAAATGAAGAGTTAGATGAACTCTGGGGTGTTATCAGTGATGCAATATGGAATGAAAACTATTTACTTTATAAGATAACAGATTACTATAAGAATCATATTATAATTATTGGAGTTTGATAGCTCTATAATATAATTCATGAAGAGAAAAGACAAAGGCCATTTACTGATAGATATGGTTTGAGGAATTTAAAGGGCTGATATTGGAGTACCTTGGCATAGTAACAAACATTGCAGGAATGTATGTATTGAATGATGTCCTTTTTTACTCCTAGTTCAAAGAACATCCAATTGAGAAGTTAGAAATTCTTTCTAATATTGAAGTGGCCATGTAGCTTGTAATTGTAATTTTGCTGTAGTATGTTGAGGCAGAGTTTACCATGGTCCATAACATAGATTTGTCTGTTCTAAAGTAGGAGTTTCTGGTTGAGTGAGAAAATGAACAAAAGGAGAGTGGATATATTATTTGCAGGCTTCTTCTGCATACTCTAAAAGTTATGCTTATGAAAGTATGTGTTAGTTGGGGCACTCCAAATTTGATTTAGAAAGGATTTCTTATTAAGCAATAGTATAGCATTAATCTGTTTGGGAGAAAAAACTATGCAGTGGTTAAAGGCATTTCAATCTGCTTTAAAGAACTTTTTTAAATATACATTGGAGCACTGAATGAGAGCATCAAGTTTTGCACTGAGTTGTCTAGGCTGGTAGTTGATGGTGAAGTCATACTTAGACAAAGTCCTTGGTGTTAGAGTCCATTTATGATAATATACTGGCAATAGCATAATCTAATGTATTATACTTGAAGATAATAAATAATGTTGGATTAAAATGTTGGAAGATGGAGGTGGAGGTGAATGCCCTATTTAAGAGTTCAAAAACACTTTGGCAATTGGAGTTCCAGTTTCAGAAGGTGGTTCTTTTGGGTTAGGCAGTTGAGGCATTTGGTAATGCCAGAGTAGTTGTTGATAAACCTTTTGTAAAAGTTAGCAAAATCTAGGAAAAATTATACTTCCTTAATATTCCAAGGTCTTGGCCAGGAGGCTATTGCTTCAACTTTGGCTAAGTTCATTTAAACTATATTAGAGAATATAATAATACTAATGTATTTAACTTTGGTGGTGTGAAACACACATTTTTCAGGTTTGGCATGCAGGTTGTAAGTTCAAAGCCATTTTAAGATGTGTCAAATGTGCTTTTAGTGCTCTGCAAGCAAGTTAGAAAAGATTAAGATGTTATTTATATTGTAAAAGATGTCATTTATAAAATATTGAAATATAGCAGGGGAATTAGTCATTTCAAAAAGCATGATAAGGTATTTAAAGGGGCCATATCACATCTTAAACACTATCTTCCATTTATATTCTGAAGCTATTTGGACATTGTTATACTCAAATCAGAGATTAAATTTTATGTAAACTTTGGCATTGCAGAGCTAGTCAATGAGATTGCCAATGAGGAAGAAGGAGTAACAGTTCTTTTTAGTAATTTAATTTAGTCTGCAATAATTAATGCAGAGCTGGAGGGATTTATCCTTCTTTTTTATAAAGGGAATGGAGGCACCTGCAAAAGAGGTTAAGAGTTGTATGAATTCTTTTCTAAGCATGTTATTGAAGTATTTCTTTAGAGTCCAGAGTTTTACTTCTAATATATTGTAAATCTTCTCAAAGAAAGATATCTTACCATCTTTCAGTTCAATTTAGTAATTATAATGTTAGTGTAGAAGTAGTTCCTTGGTGCTACCTTTGAAGAATACATTAATAAATTCATAGTATTTAGAAAGTATGATCTCTTATAAAATTTATTCTTTCATTTTTAGTTCTATTGTTATCTAGTCAGATTGAAGGTGTTCTTTAAGAAGAAAAGTGGAGTTAGTAGGTATTAGCTCTCAAATAAATAAGTTATGTGAAAGGCATAATATGAATGAGATGGATATTGGGTTTTCTGGGTATTATATTTAGTTGTTTGAGGCTTGTAGGAGGTATGAGTAAGCTGAAGGACTTTGATTAGGATCATAAGTGGTCTTTGTACTTGTTCTAGGAAATGTTAAATAAAAAAGTTAGAAGTGGAGTGAGTGAATATCTAAGTGCGATTTTGATGGCATTGATTTTTGTTATAATGATGTCTTCACCTTCTCCTCCTTCTTGGTTCCAGAAAAGAGGGATTGTTTGATTTTAAGTGGCTGTTAATCTGAGTTAGTCAGTTTTGGGCTCATTTCTAAGAGTTGAGTTGTAATAGGAGTTATAGTGGTAGCCAGTTGGGTTTTTTCAGTATTAAGGATCATGCTCATAGTTTTCCAGTTGATGTTAAGATTTATGGTCTGCAGCTAAAATAGGCCTATTATAATAGAGGTGGTAAGATATAGCTAAATTAAGTAAAGATTAATAAAAAAACTTAGCCTATTAACAAGTATAAATTCATCTTTATAGTGCTATATAATAAGTATAAAAGAGGTAAGTTAGCCATTAATGAGTTGAACCTTAGTGAATTTTTCCAGATTCTTGCCCAATAGTGCTATAAGAGTGACTTCTGGAAGCTGTAGCTCAGTCACACAGCTAGTAGAGGGAAATTCAAAGATGTATTAATAAAGGTAAAATAAGTATAATAAGGAAGTGCTAACCTAGTAGAGAAAAATTCAAAGAGAACAAGTCTAATGATTCACTCTGCTCATTAATAAAAAATATTCTGAGGTTGAGTTACATGACTGTCACTTGTGACATCACATTATGATGTCACACTGTGACATAGTCACGCCTATGTCACGCCTTGTGACTGATGTAACTAATGTCATGGTTATGTCATGAGTCATATAGCTACTAAGTCATGGAGGCCATATAAATTGTATTACTTTTGATGAGGGCTTCATTAGAGCCCTCATTAAAAGTAATCCATTTTTCACAGTCTGATTTTAGCTCCAGACCAATGAGGAAGTTTATTTCCATGGTTCAGCCAGTGAGGATTTCAATGAAAGTGCTTAACAGCAGGTAAATTAGAATGCAAAAGCCTGAAAATTAGAAAGAAACATGGGCTAGGGAACCTCCAAATGGCTGGTTCCTTAACAAATGCTAGGTTATAGCTAGTGAATATTCTAGTAGTGCCACTGTTAATCAAGGCTGAGTGAGTTTGCTAGTGGAGCAAAATATAATATTGATAACAAATAATTTAGTGAAGTTAGAGTGCAATTATCTTATAGCTTTTAGAGCTCTTTTGGGGCTATTAGGAGCTAACTGGAGGTTGAGGATATAGAAGTCAACCAAGGAGTGCAAAGGAGATTAATTCTGACTGAGGGTTATTTTTAAGTAGCACTAATCAATTCTAAAATTAACTTTGCAAAATTATAAAAGTTTTAAAATGAGGAGAAGGCTTTTGTGTAGCTTTATTATTAATATCTGAAGTTTTTTGTTTATCTTATCTTTAAAGGTTAGTAGGATATAGAAGCAATGAGTAATGTTTCTTGTGAGGAAGACTTTGCTATTGAAAAGGCTGAGTTGGATGGAGGTAGAAAAGTACATAAGAAAGAGTCTTGTATTTAAAGCTCAAACTTTGTTAATAAAGCTATTAATTATGCCACTATCAATTAGTATTAAAATGAGTTTAAAGGTGTGAAAAAGAAAGGTGTGAAGAAGGAAGAGCTTAAGAGCTCAGGAGAAAAGGTATACTATGCAGATGTTTAGAGTAAGTACTAGTATATATAAGTAAGAGTTTAATGCAAAGACTTCAAAGTCAATATCATGATTCAATGCATTTTCATAATCTGTTAAATTACTGACTCATTTTCCATATACTAAAACTTGAATTTATTTTCATTAATGATTCAGACTATGCAGCCCAAAGTGCTCTATTTAGAGCAGTTTTATATAAAAAGACCTGATTTACTATATAATAGGCACACACCTTTTTTTTTATGAAGTTTCTTGGTTTTCTTTGGTATTATAACCTAGAGGTAGCCAGTATTATGCCCTACTTGTAGGACTTTACCATTATCAGGATTATTAGAGTCATTGAAGTTTAGTGCATCCTCTTGTTTATCTCCATCAGCCACTAATAAATTATGGCATTTAGTAGCCTAAATAAGGGCTAAGGGGCAATTTTAGAGTGGTGCTATCAGGTTTTGCTAATTATCAGAGTTTTTTTCTGAGTTGATAAGGTTTTCTTAAGCATGGGTATAGATTTTAGAATTGCTATTGAGTATTATTATTGGGGTTTAGGTCTCCTTTTATTTATTATATAAAGAATTGTCTCATTTAATTCTTTAAATAACATTAGTTAATGTCATGACCCCTCCCCTCCAGAATTCCCCCCCAGGACATCTCCAGAGCCCCATCCAGGGCCCTTTTTTGTCAACCCCACAATGTGCCCCACCCTTATAGCTGCTGATGCCACCATCACATGCATCAAAGACTGCCATCAGCTAGCCCTCCCAGGAATCCTGCATCATGGACCTTGGAATCAACTGCCATCAATGATCAGATCATGTGACCCGCTTCTGGCCATCATGCATCACAGTTCCATCTGTGTCAATTGATTGCATGCCCCACATGTGTAATCCAAGTATACAGTTTCTGTCCACTACTCAATGCCTTCCAGAGCCTATCCTAGACATCCCAGAACCCCAAGACCTGGCTCTGTAATACTTATAGCATATTTTCCCAATGTATTCACTAGTCTTGATATTAACTTGAATTGTTGCATGCCCTCTTGCTTGACTAGTATACACTAACTAGCATACTTTGATTGGCATGCCTGAATAATCGCATGCTCTAAGTTTGGTATACACTTTGCAACTTATAATTTGTTAACCGGATCTTGTTTTAGAAACCCTGGTTCTGACTCAACTACCCCCCAACCCTCAGCCCCTAAAATACTCAAAGCCCCAAGTCAAGTTTCATTTCTCAGGACTATCCCCTATCTACATTTTGAATCCCAGAGTCCTAGCCCCAGAGCTTCAGACACCTGAGTGTCCATAGATTAAGTCTACTTTATAAGGGCATTGCTTTCTAAGAAAGCCCCTGACTCAGCAAAACCTAACAGTTAATTTGAATGATAAGGCTCTTAAGGCCATTATAAGTTGTTTGCTTTGGGGCAATGCAAAGAATTTTATGAATATGTTTGAGGAGAGCCTTATAGAGTTGAAAATATAAGGTGTTATAGTTTTAGCCTATTTTATAGGCCTCTTTTTTAAACTGCATTATGAAAAATGTAAAATATTCTTTAAAGCTCATCTGGAGGAATACTAGATTCCTTTTAGCTTTAGTAATAGTATTATAAACTCTGAACTTACTGGAAAATTTGATTATGAAGGCCTACTAGTTTAAAAACAGAGAGTGTTAAGAGTTGTATCAGAGCAGGGTAGTGTAGTGGTCTAAAGCAATTCCTTAAAAATAGGATGAGGCAAAGGCTACTCAGGCTTAGTTAGAGATGTATATGTAAAATTTGCCTTAAAAGGTGTTCAAGCACTATATAAGAAAAATTTGCCACTTCTAGGAATTGCAATCATTGAATAGCTCTGGTTTTTAAATGTTTGGGCATCCTTTTCTTACTAAAGCATTTTGGACTTTTCTTTAGTTCCTGCTCTCAATGAGTAGTCCACTAAAATTGTAGTAGTAGTAATAGTTATTTCTAATGCCTCTGAAGGGGGAAGAAAAATATACTAATAGCTAGTTTCTAGCTTCTAAGGAATCTGCCATTTAAGGAGGTCCCTTATTTCATAAAAGTTCTATGGATACATTTAAAGGAGGTGAGCCATCTGAAGAAAGAATAAACCTTGAGAGAGGGTCAGGCCCCAGAGAGTTTTTAGAGATCTAGGAGAAAGAATTAAGTCATAAGAAGCTGTATTTTGTGGGTGGTAATTGCATAAGTTAAGATAAAGAGAGGAATCTTATAGTTTAGAATAAAGCAGGTATATGGGGAGGTTTTGGGGCTCATTGATGTAGCTGAGAGTATATATGAAAAGTAGAGCACTAAAAACATTGGAGGACCCTCTCTTAGCCAGGAAAATTTATACCAAGTCTCTTAGGACTGAAAAATGAAGGCCCAAAAACTGGAAAATAACTCAAAATAACCAGAAAATGTCACACATCATAGAGAGGGAAAATAATATAAATAGAGGGGGATTTTGTAATATTCAGCAGATTGCTAATTGCCTATACTCAGAATCTCCAAGAAGTAGATATCTTGGGCCCAAGGCAATAGTATACTTCAGGTCAATAGTTTGATATGCTTTTTGGACCTTCTTTTGATGTGACTAAGGTTGCATTGACTAAAAAATCAATAAACTCTATTATTCACCTATATATTTTATAAAAGTGCTTTATAAAGTGTAATTTAGCCCCAGAACTTAGTGAAAGCTAATTCATTTGTGATTGCCTCTATTTAGACTAATTAAAATAATCTGATTTTGCATTAGTATAAGCAAAGCTAATATCAAGACTATTGTACTAACTATAGAGCCACTACTTAAGTACTTATAGAATATTTCAGACTTCAGAAATAATTATGTGCTAGAAGTGATTGAGCTTTGGCCTGGTTAGGTGGTGGAACAATTGCATGGAAGTTAGGAATTGCAGAGTGATTCTATGAGACAGTATTTATTTAGTATCAAGAGTGATTTAGCCTTGTCAAATAAGCTGAACATAGTTAGTTATTGAGGATGGAGAGTTCAGGAAAGTCCAATGATTAGATCAGTGGTAGTTGGATATTGGAAGAGAGAGAGGTGGTGGTTGAGTTTAAGGGAGTGTAGTGGAATTATGATAATCTTTTCCCATCATTCTTTTTCTTTTATTAACTCATACATCTTATACTATCTTATTAATTATGCTGCACATAGCAAAGTGCATTATTGACTTACTGATGTCACTTTTTATCTTTTCTATTTAGTTTATGAAAATAAAGTTTTTCCTTTCCAAACTAGTTGCTGTTTTGTAATACTAAAAGTTATCTAGTCTTGGTAAATCATTAGCTACAGAGAGTGGTCAAAAAAAGTGGCACTAAAGGCTCTGCATATGTCACAATGTCCTGCTTCTTATTTCTTTGTTCTTTGTATTTAGATTAGCTTAGTGTCAATTGTTGCTTATTATTTTCCTTTTTCTATGCTAATTTTAGGCTTGTAGAGGCTTCTAGTTGCTTGAGTTTCTACAAATTATAGTTGACTAAGCATGTTAAAATTAGATATAATTATTTAAACTCCCATCATTCTATTCTATATTAATGGCAAACTCATTAATGTTCTTGAGCCAACTTTGTACTTAAGACTAACACCTTCCAAATATGAAGATAAGTTCTGAAAAAGCTACTAATTTCTATATTAGAAAAAAATTGCTCTCTGATAATAAAGAGTTTAATTACATTTTCAGCTACATTAACAAGCCAGCAAATAGGCCTTTATGCTTACTTGATCTGGGAATACACAATTCACCTTCTTATTATAACTTCTAAAACATTAGCACTCAATAAAAACTATTAAAAAATCATTTATTTAAAGGTCTCTTACACTATGTTTCTTTCCAATTTCTATATCTTTCATCTTAATTTATCTGCTTTTTGCTGCCTTTATTAAACTTCTCACTGGCTGAACCATAGAAACAGATTTCCAAATTGGTTGGATTATAAGAATCAGCTTTCTTATTAAGTTTGAAGCTTAATTTTATTTTTACTAGATTTTAAAAAATGAATCACTTTTAATAAGGGTTTTAATAGAGCTTTTATCAAAAGTGATTCAATTTACACAGTCTTATGACCTAATGACTATGTGACTTATGATATAACTATCAGACTGTCATATAACCTGGCCTTAGGATATTTTCTATCAATTGGCAGAGTAGTTCTTTGAACTTGTTCTCTTTAGATCTTCTTCTGCTAAGTCAGCATTTTATTATTTATACCTATTTTATTTTTATAAATATACTTTGAATTTCTCTCTGCCAGTTATATGACTGAGCCACAACCTTTAAAGGTTGCTTTTACAAATATTCCCTGCAATGTACATGCCTCCTTACTCTAAACTCCTCTTATAAATTTTTAAGAATTCTTAAAAGCTCAATTTTTTTCCAAGTTTTATCTCAATTCTCCCTCTAGATGGCCATTTTCCTTTTAACTGGGCTATTGGACCTTTGAGAAATGGTGGACTTCCCAGTAAAGAATCTCTAAATAGCAGATTCCTTAATGGTTGGAGATTTGCTATTAGTGCATTTTCTCTTCCAAGAGGCTTCAGAAATAATTATTACTATTACTACAACTTCAAAAGGCTTTTTACTTATAGTAGAGATCAAGGAGAAGTTTAAGATACCTTAGCATATAAAAGACATTTAGATATCCAAAAGCTAAAGCTATTTAGCAGCTGCAACCCTTAAAAGTAGCAAATCTTCCTACTACAAAGCTTAAATACCTTTTAGAGCAAGCTATATATATATGCTTCTAATAAGGCTTGAGTGGCCTTGGCATTATCTTTTCTCCAGGAAATTATATTAAATCACTATACTATATTACTCTGGTACAACCCCCAACACTTACTATTTTTAGATTGGAAAGCCTTCATATTAGAATTTTCTGATAAATTCAAAGTTTATAATATTATTACTAAAGCTGAAAAAAAACTTGTTATTGCTCTAAATGAGCTCTAAGAAAATGATTTACTGCCTTTATAGTATAATTTAAGAAAGAAGCCTACAAAATGGGCTGGAACTACAATACTCTAGATTTCCAGCTTTATAAGGCCCTCTCCAAACAAATTTACAAAGTTTTTTGCATTACTTTGGAATAGACTATATACAATGGTTTCAAAAACCTTGTTATGCAGATCAATTAATGCCACTAAAAAGATCAAATGAGACAGTCTCTTGCATGATAACCTGGAAAAGGCTAGGATACTAATAGCAATACATGATGGCAACTCTAAACTCAGTATTTCTGCTAAAACTCCAAGTAACTTTGGCAAATCTCTAGACACTTATCTAAGCTTCAGCAGCAACTTACTAGTAGTAGAGGAAGATAATCTTAAGGACCTGCTAGATGTCAATAACTATTCTAATAATTCAAATAATGATAAAATTCTACAAGTAGGATATAATGTTGATTGCTCATGAGTTGCAGTTACAGAAAAGATAAAGGAGCTCTACAAAAAAAAAAGTAAGTATCTATTATGCAGAAAACTGAGTCACTTTATACATGACTGCTCTAAATGGAGTACTCTGTGATGTGCTGTCTGGATCATTAATAGTAATGAGTTTGAATTTCAGTACACAGAAAACAAGACTATAATTTAGAAGACTTCAAAAATATGCTGAATTATGGTATCAACCTCAAAGTCTTTATACTGAATACTTACTTACATGCATTGATACTTGCCCCAGATACCTATATAGTATCTCTCTCCTCCTAAACTTCTCAGCTCTTCTTCCTCCCCACTTTCTCACTTCCAACCTCTGATCTTATTTTGACACTAGTTGACAATGATGCTACTAACAATTTTGTCAATAAAGTCTGAGCTCTAAATGTAAGACTCCTCTTCATACAATTCTCAAGTCTCATTTAGCTTTGCTTCTTTGACAGCAAGGCCTCCTCTGCTAAGGACATTATTTACTATTCTTATATTCTATAAACCTTTGAAGATAGAACCTCTGAAGAGCTCTAGATATTAGTAATAGAACTATATAGAAGTCTTTCCCTTATTTTAAGACTTTAAGCTCTGTAACATCAACTTTAGAATTAACTAGTGTCATTTAAAGATGACTCTTAGTCAGAATCCATTTCTCTTGCATTTCTCAGTCAACTTCTATATTCCTAATTCCAAAACAAACTCTGGTAGCCTTAAAAGAGTTTTAGTAACTGCAAGAAAGTTGCACTCTAACTTTGCTAGATCATTTCTTATTGATATTATATTTTAGTCCACTAGCAAAACTCACTCCACTCTCATTGACAGTAACACCACTGAAATCTTTATTAGTTACAACTTAGTGCTGCCAGGCAAGGACTTGGACAAGCTCACTAAGATCTAACTCATTGATAGTTAACTCACCTTCTTTGGACTTATTATATAGCATTATTAAGACAAACTTATGTTTGCAAATAGATTAAGATTTCCTATTGATTTTTATCTGATTCAGTTGCACCTTACTACTCTTATTATTTTAAAACTGCTTTGGCTTTGAATAATGAACTTTAACATTAATTAGAAAGAGATGAGCAGGACATTTTACACTAAAGAAGTACAACTAGCCATTGCAATATTTCTTAAGTCATGGCACAACTTAATTATTAAGGATGAGCCCAACAATGACTAACTATAAGTGTATATAACCTAATATGATTCCATCTCTCTTTTTTAGTCTCAATAAGAGGGAAGTCAAGATGTCATTACAATAGAAATTGACACAATTACTCCTGAAACTCCATCCAAGCATTTACTTACTCCACCTTCAATGATTTCATCCAACATCTTCCAAAATAAGTATAAGAGCCATCTGTAACCCTGTTCAAAGTCCCTTAGCTTGCCTCCATTTTTGATAAGCTATTAAGTCCTGCTGACCCAGAATCTACTAGTTAGCTTTTGCTAAAAAGGAAGACTTGTACAGAGGTTCAGAATTAGTGCCAGAATTAAGTGCTAAGAAGAGTGTGAGGGATGGAGGAGGTAAGCAAACTGTGGAAGAAATAGGAAGGAGAGAAAAAAAAAAGAGAGCCAAGAAATCAGAAGAGAAGTATGGTAGGTAAAATAAAAATAAGTAGGTGGAAAAATAAAGTTAAAATGGAGATGTAGAATCAAAATAGAAATAAAAATTGAGTAGGGAGAAGAAAAGAAAATTAGATTAAAGAAGGAAAGGAAGAGGATGATATAGGAAGAAATGTTTAAAAGTAATATAGGAGAAAAAGAAGTTGGTGAAACAATAGGATAGAATTAGAGAGAAAAAACTGGAAAGTTTGAAAAGTTAGAGCTAAGTCAAGTCAAAAAAAAGAATAACAGAGAAAGAGCTAAGAAAAATAGAGATTGAGATGGATGTGACAGATAAGATGAGGCAGAAATAATAAAAGGGCTTGAGAAAAAAAAACAAGATTTAATTTAGAAAAAAGATGGAATAAGATTGATAGAAATAGAGATACAAAGAAGACTGAGAGTGAAGGGAAAGACTAGAAAAGTGTGGGCAATATTAAAACTACCATACTAACTATAGAGCTACTCCTTAAATACTTGCAAGATGTCTCAGACTTCAGAAATAATTGTATACTAGAAGAGATTGGGCCTCAGTATAATTAGGTAGTAGGACAATTATGCAAAAGTTAAGAGTTATGGAGTGATTATGTGGACTACTATAAATTGAACTAAGTTACTAGGAAGAACTGTTACTCTCTCCTCCTCATTGGCAACCTTGTTAACTGCCTCCACAGTGCTAAAATTTACACAAAGATTAATCTCCAATCTAAGTATAACAATGTTTGGATAGCTTTAGGACATGAATGAAAAATATTGTTCAAAATGTGATATAGTTTATTTAAGTATCTTATCATGCCTTTTAGAATGACTAACTTCTTTGCTATTTTTCACTATTTCATGAATAACATCTGCCATGACATAAATAACATTTTTGTCTTTATATATTTGGATAACATTCTAACCTTCTTTGATTTGCTTGCAAAGCATCAAGAATATATTTAATGCATTTTAGAATGACTCTGAAAATACAACCTGCATGCCAAATCTAAAAAGTGCATATTTCACACTAAATATTTTAACATCATTGTATTCCCCAATAGAGTTTAAATGAACTCAGCAAAGGTTGAAGCAATCACCTCTTGGATAAGACCACAGAATATTAAGTAAGTACAATCCTTCCTAGATCTTACTAAATTCCATAAGTGATTCATTAACAATTATTCCAGTATTACCAAATGCCTTAACCATCTGACCTAGAAGGACCATCTATGAAACTGGGGCTATAACTATTAAAGCATCTTCAAACTTCTGAAAAAAGCATTCACCTCTGCCTCCATCTTCTAATACTTTGATTTGGTCACTACCTATTATTCTTAAATGCAACACTTTGAATTATGCCATTACTATTATACTGTTGCAAATAGACTCTAATAGTAAGGATCTATGCTTTATTACCTTCTATGCCTGATTAATGATTCCTGTTAAGCTCAATTATAACATTTATAATAAGGATCTCCTTACATTCATAGAAGCTTTCCAACAGTAGTATGTCTACCTTGAAGGAGCTCAGCATCACATTCAAATTTACTCTGACTACAATAACCTTTAGTACTTCACCACCATAAAGCAACTCAGCTAGAGACAGGCCTATTAGTTAAAAACCCTGTCCAAACTTGGCATGAAGAATGACACTCTTATCTAATGCTTCAATGTGTATCTAAAGAAGTTCTTCAATATAGATTGAAACACTTGTAATTATTGTGTGGTTATTTTCTTCAAGCAGCTCAACTTCATATTGCTGCTTGATAAAGAGGGCCTTCTGAATCAGATTTGAAGTGCCTTGACTAACTAATACTTCTGTAAATACAACTCCCAGAATACACAGAAGAAATTTGCAAATGGTACATCCTCTCCCTCCCCCTTCACCCTTTTTCTAAACCATTACTAATTAGTAAGCAACTCTAGTCCTTCTTATCCATAAATCACATTGTGGAATTCTTCAACTCCAAAGACTATGACACAATTCTTGAAATATTCTGCCACCTTATAAAGCAAGCCATCTTCATTCTCTGCTACACAATTAATAATACTCTAAAGCTTGCTCAACTCTTTATTCAACACATTTTCTCAAAGTACAGGCTTCTGGACAATATTGTCTTCAATTATAGAGCTTTACTTGTTTCTAAATTCTGGCAATTACTTTGTCAAATTCTGAATATCAAGTCAGCACTCTTTATAGCTTATTATCCAGAGATCAATAGATAGATAGAGTGAATCAATCAGATCTTAGAGCAATATCTTTGTGTTTACATTAATTATCTGCAAAATCACTGGGGTATTGAACTCTCTATTGCAGAATTTACCTATAACAATATACCTCACTCAGCCATGAGGGTCTTGCTCTTTTGTGCCAACAAGGGCTGAAACTCCTGGCTCACTGTTTTTCTGCAAGATATCTCCTCCTATGCTACTCATCAAGTCACTTATAATCTCCAGGCCTTGCAGAACCATATTTGTACAGAGATTAAAAGTGCTAACCAGACCTATAGTAAATAGGCTGACTCAAAGTGAAAACCCACTCCAAATTGGCCCATTAGCACTTGTGTTTGGCTCAACTGCTGAAACATCAAAATTTAGTAACCTTCACTTTAAATTGACTATAAGCCATAAGTGCCTAGAACTATTTCAAATAATAAAAAAAGTCTCTTTTCATGCTTACTGCTTCAACCTACCTCTGAGCATGAAAGGTATACATACACCTTGTCTTCTATGTTTGACTCCTAATTAAGCATAACTCCAACACTTTCCTGAAACAATGGAGCAACTTATTCTCACTTGTAAAAGTAGATGGAAAACTCCATTACAAGGTGGACAAGATCATTTACTTGAGGACAAGTCATGTACTTGATTTGATGAGTAGATTACAGCCTGGAAGACAACATCTGGGAACTTCAAGACCACCTTGAGTTGCCTCAATACTCTTTAGAAGCTTCATTATTACTACTTAAAAGAAATTTAAGAATCTTAGGATCCTTTGAATTTACAAGAACAATTGTAGGCATAATCCCTATCTCTTAGATTTATCAGAGATTCAACTCCTACTAATTCCTCTGCTTACTTTTAGTGGGCAGAAATAGGTACAAAATTTGTGTTACACAATTTTACAAGATGGAAATAAAAAAGGGCAAAATATAAAAACAAAAGTTATGAATAATAAGAAAACAGCCCCTTTAACTTAGTTCTTTTATACTTATTCACCTAATCTCATATCAATATCTGCCATGCCATTGCCAGGAGCTAGAGTTAGGTTGATAGGTCTAGGAACAGCTTTGGGTGTAAAAAGAGTGCCCCTCAATTTCTTTGCTATAAAATTCTAAGTTTCTGCCATTACATCATTGAGCTCTGGCATACTCTCTTCTAAAGTTGCTGCTAGTTAATTAAGAGGCCACTCCACACCAAAAAACTATAGGCAATGAACTACCTTCACTGCATCATATGCTTGCAAACCCACTCAGATTTCAGGAGGAAGGAGTTACTTGAAGCAGACCTATGCCAAACTATCTTTGACAAAGGCATGAGCTGATGAGACTGCATCAAGAAGTTCATGATGCACTCACATCCAGCCTGTGAAGATGAAATTAGAGCATTGAAGGTAAGAAGGGTCTTTGACTTACTCAGCTCAGATACATGCAAAGTGACAACTTATAGAGGAAGCTAATTCTGCTGCACCTCTAAATCTTCCAGAGTTTAATGTGAGGTAAGCTGATGCATAAAACAAAGGCTCAGGCAACAACAAAAGTTTTTCTACTAACTGTCTTCATAGATATCCCCTCTTTCATCATCAATGAAGGCTTACACACCAACTTCCATGTAAGATGCTAATATAAAAGCCTAAATCCCCTCCTATGAACCCTCTTCCTCTCTGCCTCTACCTGAATCCACCTCTATCTGCATTCCTCAAGAAACCCCAGACACAGCCTCTGAGCTTGCTATGCAGTAACTAGCTTAGCCCTCAGAGTTTCCACTACTGCATAACTGACTTTTAATGCTCACTGTGAAGATAATAGCTTCACCTCTCTTGCTTATGCATATATTGAACTAGGTAATGAAGCTGAGTTTGCATTACCTCTGCTGCTTATTCACATTTGGTGTTGCAGGCCTATATTAGGTTCTACTAACTTAGAAGCTCACTCTATTGAGTAGAAACTTACTAGTTAAATCTCACCAAGAAGGAAGACTCATACAGGAATAAGAAGTAAATGCTAAAGATTAGTACTAAAAGGTTGAATATTAAAAGAGGGGAGAGATAAGAAATAATAAACAGAAGGAATACTGAAAATGTAGAAGAACATTGGAGAAGAAAAGGCAGAAGTAGTGTTATGACCCCCTCCAGAGTCCCCCAAAACAACTCCAGAACCTCATCCAGAACCCTTTTTTGTCAACCACACAATGCACCCTGCCCCCACAAGCTGCTGATGCCACTATTACATGCATCACAGACCCCAGGAATCCTGCATCATGGATCCTGGGATTAATCACCATCAACAATTGGATCGCACCACCTGCTTCTGGCCATCACACATCACAACTCCCTCCATGCTAATTAATTACATGCCCCACACATGCGATCCAAGTATACAGTCCCTACCCACTACTCAATGCCTCCTGGAAACTATCCCAGACACCCTGGAACCCCAAGACCTGACTCCATAGTACTTATAGCATAATTTCCCATTGTATTCACTAGTTTTTGGATATTACTTGAGTTGTTGTATGCCCTCTTGCTTGACTGGTATGCACTAACTAGTATGCTTTGACTAGCATTCCCAAATAATCATGTGCTCTAAGTTTGGTATGCATTTTGCAACTTATAATTTGCTAATCAGGTCTCATCTTAGAACCTCTGGTTCCAACTCGACCCCCTCTAACCTCCAACCTCTACAAAATACCCAAAGCCCTGGGTCAAGTTCCATTTTCCAAAACCACCCCCCTGTCCCCATCTTGAACCCTGGAGCCTTAGCCCCAGAGCTCCAGATACCTGGGTATCCATAGATCAAGTCTGCCTTATAAGGGCATTGCTTTCTTGGAAAGCCCCTCACTGGGCCCCTGACCCATCCTTCTATGATCTGGGGCCCTCAGTCAGCCAGGCCCTTCTATCCAACCTAGCCATGGCATAAGCTGTGGAGGTTCCCTTATACTGGAGCATCCCTGGAGGCCTGCTGGAGACCCCACCAGCTTTTAGCAAATCTTGCTCAGTACCCCTTAGCAAGGGCTCCTTTGCACTCACCCCCTATTATGGCTACCAGCACCTTGCCCCCCAACTCTGGAGACCTTCCAACTATGACTACCCTCTTTGACACTACCTGACTACCACCCCACCTGCTAGGACCCCTCCCTTATCCATAGGACAATAATGCCTCGAGGAGTATAAATGGCAATAGGATGAAGTACTACACTCATTTAGGATCTTGCCAGAGGACTTTGCAAAGTGGGCAAGGGTGCTACTTACAGATATTGGACACAATAACTTCATAGGCACTCTGGAGGAATGAGCCCATTGCTTGGTTGAATTTGGGGATTGCCTCATGCAAGGAGAACTCCCAGAGCAGACTATGGTAATGTATAGATGCAACACAATCCTCTGCAAAGAGTTGCATCAACTACTTGACAAAATCTACATGTCCCCCTCTCCTCGACCCCTCAACAACTCTGCAGATCTGGGTTGCTCAATTTATATCTGATGGGAACCCCCAGATCTGGCTCCAGCAGCCTCCACAGTCCCTACTCTGGAGCAATAACAATGAGAAAAATAACAAAACACCTCAGCCATACTGCATTTCCTCAACCTGGCAGGAGGACTATTTGACCAGCCTGCCACCCGCACGGTAAGCTTATTGATTTGCCATAGGGCTAACTCCATCCCTAGCACTTTCAAGACCTGAGACAGCCCCAAAGACTCCTGGAACTACTCCTACAAATGGATAATGTCTGACTTCCACCTCCGGCAAACTCCAGTAGACCTCAGATGGACACTACTAGCATGGACAATATACTGTGCTACATTGATGAGCTCATGCATGGCAACAACAAATATCCCTCCATGCCCATGCCCGCGACCATTCTGGCACAGCCCCCCATGTCCATCCTGGCCCCTCTGGAACCCAGCTTTTGCCATGACCTGCTGCCTTATTTCAACCTATAGAACTCTCCATGACCTCTGATGCAAGTGCAACTCTCCCAAATTGAATGTCTTCTGCACAACCCAGCACCCAACCTGGCACCCAGCCCTCCTCAAACTGACCTGACACCACCAAATACCCACCAACTACCTCCACTGCCACCTGCATGGAGATCTAGGCCTCTCTCCAGTCAGAATGAACCCCCTTGGGACAATAGACCTCCCAGGCATAGACTTCCAGGTGAGCTGCCCAGAGGAGGCCCTCCAGGCGGGTGGAGTCCTGCCCTCAGTGCCTTCCCTCCACAAGGAGGAGGGAGTAATCACTATTACTACTATTATAATGCTGGCCCCCCTCCCTGCAACAGCACTGAACCTGATGAGGTTTGTGACACCCTCACCCACAAAGGGCATCTGGACATTCAAAAACCCAATGCATTCATGGGTCAGGACCCCCAAAAATGGCATACATTCCTCACTCAATATCTTAATATGTTTCAGGCAAAGCCACTCACTTTCCAGGTTAACAGCTTCCGGGTGGCCTTTGCTACCTCATACCTCCAGGGGATTGCCTTTGATCACTACACAGCCCTCATCCAGTTCGACTCCAACAACCTGGCACTCTTTTGCTGGCAAGCCTTCATTGACAAATTCTCTGGGAAGTTTAGGATCTACAACACTGTGGCTGAGGCCAAAGACAACCTCTTTAACCTCTGGATGCACTCCAAAGAATGCTTCACCACTTTCATCATATATTTTGAAAAGGAAGCTTACAAGACAGGTTGGAATTACAGTGCCCTCCAGTATGCCCTCCACCATGCACTGCTACAATGCATCAAGGACATCCTCTGACTCACTCCAAAACAACCCTCCTATGATGGATACAAGGCCTTCGTCATGCAAATTGACCAATGATATTGGGAAGACTGCAGTGAGTACTTGAACTCCCAAGCCCTTAAAACCCCAGGGGAGGAACCCCATAGTCCTCCAGCAAAAACTCCAACTCCCAAACCCAAAGCAACAACCCCTCTGCATTTCTTAGTAGCAGACCCCTGGTAAGTTGCAGCCCATCCAATGCTAACCCTGGCAGTGGTGCCCACCTCCAGGCCTGACTCAACACCACTGTAGCCACCAATGACCTGGGTGATCTGCCAAGCTCCAAGGAACCCCTGGAAGATTCTGAGGATTCCAACCTCACCAACAAATGGGATGAAAAGGCCCTCCAGGCTAACCAGCTCCCAAAAAAGGGATGACTCTGGATTGAAATTCCAAAGAATGTGTAGGAACAATGGAGGAGAGAGGAGGTTTGCATACTCTATGGTGAGAAAGACCACTTCATCTCCAAGTGTCCCCAACAACAGATTATGGGATGCACTACCTGGACCTTTGAAGGAGAGGAGACCACCTATGAATATTTGGAAAACAACCTGGTGATTTAGACCTGGAAGACACCCTAAATCATGGAATTAACCCTGACATTTTCTCTGCCCTGGTCTCACATCTCTGTTCTATGACACTCACACAGGACACCCTCATAGCTTATCTATCCTCCCACTCTTCACACTTCCTCCTCTGCAATCAATTTGGTGCAGAGGGAGTTGTGATGCATGATGGCTGGAAGCAGGCTGCGTGATCCGATTATTGCCAGCAATTGATCCTGGGATCCATAATGCAGGATTCCTGGGGGAGTTGGCTGATGGTGGCATTGGTAGTTGTGGGGGTGGGGCATGTTGTGGGGTTGACAAAAGAGGATCCCGGGTGGGGTTCTGGGGCTGTCCTGGAGAACTCCAGAGGGGGGTTGTGACACTCTCCACCTTCCCTTTCCCCACTCCCCTCTTCTCTAATTTGTCTAACCCCAGCACAACTGCCTTCAAGCCTTCCCTGATGTTGTTTGTTGTGTCTTTCTTGGCTGCCAATGCATTAAGAGCTGTTTTTAGTGTACTCAGCATGATTGGGTCCACTGCATCTGCTAGAATACCAACATCATGCAGCCATGCCCTTGCCTTGTTTGCCATCTGTATCTTCTGTGCCTGGTCTCTGTTCATGCTTGCTTGAGTAGTGACACCTGGTGTGGTGCCGACTGACCTTCACCTTGTCTGGCTTCTGGTTTTGGCTGTGGCACCCCTGCTGTTTATTGACATCTCACATAGCATAAGATATGATAGATACTGAGAAAGACAGTGGTGTTTAAGTGTGCTGCTAATCTACTTCTGGTCTTTTCCCCCTCTGTCCTGTGTAATTTAGAGCCTGTAGACTCAAATTCCCATGGTGGTCAGATGGTGGTACAAGATCAAAAGCAGTCCTTGTTTCAATGTTCCTCATGTTTTATGGACTAAACATAACAGATCAATACTTCTTAGCCTTGAGGTAATGGCTCTGTATACTCAGAAAGAATAGTAACCTTTGCATTGTTCACAGTTTAGAGCCACTAAATATAGTTACTATTTGACACTCTGATAGATCTCCCTTCCTGGACCATGTTGCTGAGTCATTTGCTGGCTGCATATGTAAAGCAATGCTAGACCTCTATGTGTGGCTATGACAAATAGCTAATTCACCCTTCTTCTTGAGATCTTGCAACTTTCCAGACCTCTTTTAGTGCACTTTAACTAGTTACCTTACCAATGGATTGTATCAACTCAGTCATTGCCTCCATTCTTCAAGCTAAAACTCCCTTACCATGTTCTCAGCTTCATAGACAATGTAGGCATTAAAGGATCCAAAGAAATGTTGACATACACACTAAGCATCCTGACAATCCTGGCATATGCCTAGTGCTATGGGATTACTTCCAAGTGCTTGACTAAATTTTACAGTGAATGAAGTACTGCAGTGGTATATTCTCAGGCCACAAGCTTCTTTTGTATGTATCCAAGGTCAAGATCCTTGGTCATGTCTGCATTCCCACTGGTTGTGTTCCTGAAAAATCATGCTCAGCACTTTTGGAGTGTTGGAGTCCTTGCCAAGACCTGTTAGAAGTCAAAGCATTTTTTGGTACTGTTGGCATTCTTGAAATCTTCATTAAAAATTTTGCTCACTGTATCCACCATTTTATCTGACTCATCCACACTAATTCCACTGGTCCCAGCAAGTCAATTGTACAGCCCTAGCATACCACTCCAGCAGACTTAATTAATATGAGACCCTTAAGGGATACAGCTCATTATCTGGAGCCCACTGCAAGGAAAATCTGCTAAACCAGCAGGAGAGGAGCTGATAGAAGGAGAGGAGCTGATAGAGGGAGAGGAAGAGGAAGAGGATAGGGATACAAATGAAGTGAGGAGGGAAGAGATGGAATAGGAGACAGTGATGAGACAAAGAACATTGAACTAACATTCACAAACCACACAGTCAAGGCAACAATATGAGAACTGTACAACCCTCAATGTAACATGTCTGACTAAACATACTACCATTGTGCCCTTTGGGACTGCTGCGATGTGACCCAGCCATTATCAAATGCCATACATATATTTGCAAGGAGAGTTCTAATATCAAACACTACAATACATACTCACTACTACTATAACCAATATCATATGCTAGGCATAAAGTACTATCACCCTACCCCCACCTCTTAGCCCTGGATTACGGCTTGCCAATGATATAAGCCAAATTCATTCATTCATTTGATTGCAAGGTAGGGCCTCAATCTATAAATAGATCCCAGAATAGCCATCACTTCATTGCAGCCTTGATGACAAAAGTGCTCACTAGAAGTTCCTCACTCTTATCTTATCAAGACTTACGAATGCTAACATTGACAAACCATTGGAGATTTTCAGATCGTAGTTGCCCACATGGAGTTCAACTCCTCTCATTGAACTCCAGGTGAGCACAATAGTATATTCTGTCCTTACATACATGATAATAAACTCCTCTCGTTGAGCTCCAGAACTCCAGTTCCATGTGTGATCTAAGTCAAGATTTCATCGTCGCTTGCCTGCGCTGACCGCGACCTTCCTCGCGCACATCCAAGACGTCCCTTCGTCACTTGAAAATCATAAGAGTCGTCGCTCCCAGCGGGGCGACATCATGCTAAACTCCAAAAAACATATATTGTGAAGAGCTGTAGAGGTGATTCTCACAAACCTCATTCTACATATATATATAAACTAGGCTATGCAATATACAACGAAGAACTTTGATGTCCACTTTATAATCCAAATTGGCCTGGAAAATCGAAACCTTTGAGGTAAGGAACACCTTTGACAAATGGAACATACCGTTAATTGTTGCAGTAATCCTCTTGACGTCATCAAGATGAATAAAGGTCGGTCCTACTGCAGGGTCCCTTATGACCGGTTGTTCACCATGAGGTCCGAGTACAAGTGTACATAGCCGATGCAGACCAATATGCGTGGACACGGAGGTGAACCCCAGGTGTGTCGTGAGATATTGCAATTGAACTTGATCCAGTGTCTTGTGTCGAAGACCAACCGGTGGCGTAGACGTCAGGTATGTAAAGTGCTCGTGATCAAGAAAAATCGTCATATGTTCTTGTTTGTCAGAACCTTCTATGTGTGCATCAGTCGCACGAACATGATAGCCTTTGCAAACATAACAGTGCTGTACTTACGTCCTCTACATGCGGGCTCATAGTACATTAGCTTCACAAGGACTACCCTGCCTGGAGTAAGATCATAGGGAGCAAGGTATCTGGGAATGATGCTGTTCCAAACTGTGGAGTTCGACATGAGTCCACTTCCAACTGGAGCAGCAGAAGAAGGAGTAACAAGATACAGGACAAGGAGAGGAGCACACGAGAGCAGACTTATGAAGTACATGATGGGGGTTTTTTCTGAAGGGTAGTTAGTAATCTTCCGGAATTATTGTAATGAAGTAGCTTACCAATTTACGCGATAGTATTCGAAGTAGGACAGACCAGCTGTGTACGAAACCCGTCTATCATTCCGCCGTTTATAGGACGCTATAGTCCGTCAATTGCCGGAAGATAAATAAACATACTTATCTGGTCATCAAAAAGATATTTTCGCCGTTCCTGTCCGGACCTAGTTGAATCTCTGTCTACACAATGACGCTTTAGAGATTGGGTTTTTATGAACAGTTTGATATTTCCAAATTCTGTCGAGCGATACTCCTGTTATGAAGCATGAGTTTTCCAGGCCTGTGTCAATTTCATCGTAAATTGCAAAGCTGGCTCTGCAAGAAACAAGCCACGGTCCATCCCGGCGGGCAATTCGGAACAGTTTTGCATCCACAAAAGATGTCGCGAGGCTTAGAATAACCTATTCAAACTCTATACTCGGGGAGATATTATTGACAGAATATAAGTTTAGAGCGTGAATACCTACGTATTCAATAGATTAGTTATAGTATTGACTTACCCTCAGATCAATATATGATTGACTTAGGGTGTTCGTGGTGTAGTGGTTGTATATATACATTTCGAAGACAATGGAAGGGCCACATAGTGGCCAGTGTGATATGATCGAGGGGAAGAAAGGTAGACGTGATGGGAAAGGTAGGATTGGACAATGGTATCAAGTGAGCGGATGCGGGGGTCGATGGTGCACTTTAATTTCGGACATCCAACATAACCAAAAGCAGCTAGCCCCCAGGAAGAGCAGTTTCTCTACTTACAAGGTTATTTTGAGAATCCTTACATTCCTTGTCATTCGCGAATACTGTGACCTGAGTGGAAACAACCACAATACTTGCGAATTACGTGACTCGGACTTGTGGGCACGGGTATCACATGTCAAGATATGGATGCGGCGGCCTTTCGCGGACTGATGTATATGCTAGCTTTCAGCGAACAAAATTTTGGCCCCGACGCTCTCAGTGAAGTACTCTTCAAAACATTTACTAGGTCTCATTTTCTCATGGCTTGCAGCGATTTTCAAAGGACCATCAAGACAGCAATTCCTAGAGTGACAATTCCTTTCGAACTCCAGAACGAGATCATCAAGAATCTTGAAAAGGACTCTAGGTCGCTCGCCATTTGCAGTCTTGTATCCCCTCTATGGTTGGAGCGTGCTCGCCTCTTACTTTTTTCGAACTTCAATGTAGACATTGATTTGATTGACGATGAAGGTTTCACTGGAGCAACAAAGTTGGTGGAATTACTTGTTGCACCTCATTCACGCTTAGGGCGGTACATTCGGTGCATCTCCATCTATGGACCAGACACGATATATGACGTTATTGATATCAATTGCAAAGCTTCTGTGGAAGCGTACGACAGATTTTCCTCTGTTTTGGAGGTCATCCTTCCTCATTTGACTCGTGTTCATCGATTGACACTAAGGACGCTTACATGGCCTAGGATTACAGAGGCTGTAAAGAATCTCTTAGCATCCCTGTCCAGGGTCGTCTCTGTCACCTGGATCGAGGTCCATTTTCATCGCCTAGAAGATCTCATTTCATTCTCAAACGCGAGCTTTCCTGCCCTTGAGACATTGCGCATCCCTTGCCTTCAAGTCAAAGACTATCTTCCGATTGGATCATCTGTATTTTCGCCATATACAAACAGGTTCGGCTGTTTGCGTGCTCTGACGCTTTTTGTGGAAAGGTCGACTGTGTCGCTACTGTCTGCCTTGACGTCCAACATCCTTCCAGTGCAAAACATCGATACACTTAGTCTAGAAGTTCATGACATGACTTTCCTGGGCCAAATCAGCTCCCTCATACGCGCTACCGGCTCGACTCTCACTTCTCTCAAGTTCTACATTCACAGTGGATTGCAAGATGAATTCGAGGGTGCGTGAATTGACGGTGTTCCTTGAGGAAACTTCGCACTCACCTCTATGTCTCTAGATCTTGACCAGAGGCCATTCCCAATCTCTCTTAGTGATAACGTAAACTTGAAAAGCCTATATTTCGATGCGGAGCTCCATGCAATAGATACTTGGTGGTTGACGAAGATTCTCAGATCCAGCTCCCCGTTACGCGGTCTTGAAGAGATTCATATTGGTTTCGGGAGGGATGGTAGTGGTGTCAACCTTCTAGCACTGGAACGCGTTTTGCTTACGCAAAACGCATCCAATTTGTCAATTATCTTCCAGTGTTTTGGAAAGGAAGGACATGAACTCTCAAAGTCACTTCTAAACTCAATGCCAGAACTTTCAAAGCGCGCACGTGTATCGGTCATTTGTTTTGAAGGTAAAAATTGGTTGACAAGAGGAACATGGTGAAGCTGAAACCTCTGGCAAAGTGGTGAATAGCTACTGTACATGATGTGCTTTTATTATAAAACAAATCTGTTCGATGTACCGATAACCTTGTGTCAGAGAGCCAACTTGGCCGAGAAAAGACATTCACAAAATTTTAGATTAAATGTATTAGTATGTAAGTATGAGCGGTTGCGAGAATGGTGTGACCAAGATCTAGAGGGATCTGATGATATAATATCACACATATTCATGACCATGAACTACAATTTAATATTTCAACCAATTCCAATGTACAGCATATCCTGAGACTCAGACCTCTCACATTGCCTGTTTCTTTGATCAAACAATGGCCTATCAAAAGGTCATCAAAAAACTGTGCATCCTGATTTGTATCTATAAATCTACATGTGAAATGTGCATTAGAAAAGTATTCTCCATCTCCAGAAAAATACAATTTGTGTGTGCACCTCTGCTTTTAATAATTTATCCATTTACATGCATGGGTGTGGCACCAATGCTGCACAACACTATTGACAAGTAGCTATGACTACAAGAGGCACTGAATTCCATGTTCCCCACATACATGGAGAATGAGCAGGCCAGCATTTCTAAGCTCCATTTAGACAGCACTCCCCTGGTACTTCCTAAGAGTTGGGCTTGAGTGTTATGTGTTAATGCAAAATTAGGTTATTTGGATTAGTCTAAATAGAGGCAATCACAAATAAACCAGCTTTCACTAGGTTCTGGGGTTCAATCACACTTCACAAAGTATTTTTATGAAGTATAGGAGAGAATAATAGAATTTATTGGTTTTCAATCAATGCAACCTCAGTCACACCAAAAGAAGGTCTAAAAAGTGTATTAGACTAGTGATCTGAAGTATACTATTGCCTTAGGCCTAAGATATCCACTCCCTGGAGATTCTGAGCACAGGCAATCAGCAACCTGCCAAATGTCACAGAACTCCCCTCTATTTATGTGATTTCTCCCCCCTGTAATGTGTGACATTTTCTGTTACTCTGGGCTATTTTCTAGTTATTGGGCCTCCATTTCCCTTCCCAGTCTGAAGAGACTTGGTATAGATTTTCCTAGTCAAGAGAGGGTCTTCCAATGTTTTTAGTGCTCCAGTTCCATAAATTGTGAATATCTCCCTGAGTTTTTTTATTGAATGCCTCCAGACCTTTTTTATCAGGTGCAGATTAATTAAACTTTGCTAAGATTACTAAATACATTAGGGTTTGGTAGCTGTCCCATTGAGATATCAGCATTTTACTGAAGTCTGCTCAATTTTCCTCAACAGCTAAATTTAGCCTTTTCCATCAAATTGCTGATTTCTCTATCAGTTTGCCATGGATTGTCTTCAAACAGCTTTCATTGTGTGTGAATTGATCAGGCAATCAAAACAATACTCAATATGTAGGAGTTCACATGTATTTCTGCTAAAATATACACATTTTAGTGTCAAGGTGTGATGCTAAATTGATGGCATTGCACAGCCACATCCCATTTAGCAGCAGATTATCTTATTAGTTGATGCAATCATATCTTTGATGATGTCATCAGATCCCATCAAATCCCATCAAATCTGCAGTGTGTGATTGCCTTGATTTGTCATTGGTTCACTGACAATTCTGATTAATCACCTGATCTCTAGCATAATCACATGACTATAGTCACATGATTAATTTAGCTGTGCATTAAATCAAAATACTGATAAGCTGATTTATCAATATTTAAGCCACTAATAAGGCTGATCTAACATGATTTGGAGAGGGCTTTTTAAGGTGATTATGGCTATGTTATTCCTACAGTTTTCAGCAGAAGTCTGTTTTATTCAGACTTTTTGATAATCAATAGCTTTGTCTTGTCTCATTGTTGAGACAGATATATCAATGTGCTTTATATTATAACAATATAATTTATTAGTTTTGTATGCACATAATGCACATGTAAATAATATATATGTTGACTGCTTAGCAATTAGCTAAGTGGTGATGACACTCAAGAGTAGCCAAGTGCTAGCAACAGTAATGTTGACTCAGTGATAATAGTAAGTGGTTAGCATTTAGGCTTGCTAATGACAGTACTGAGCAGGTCCCAAAAACTTGGCAGGGATAAATGGTAAGTGAAGGATGATAAAAGATATATGCTTAGTGAAATGAGGTTGAAAATAAGGCCTTGCCATTAATGGCTTGGCAAGTCAGCAATAAGAATTACTGGCATAAGTTTAGTGTGTAGAGTTGAAGTGCTGCTCAAATGGCAGCAATGAAGCAGTAAGAAAGAATCTGCCAGATGGAATTTCAGATGATACTGAATGTTGCTCACAACAAGTTTACAAGTTGGTGTCCAATGATACAAATAATAAGAATTACAACCCTTTGAAACCCTTTCAAGCATTGGGGTCACATCAATCATGCCAAGAATTTTCACTTGGCTAACTTTTGATGGAACTCAGAGTGCCACTGAATTGCCCAAAACCCCCTTGCACATACTCTCCAATAAAGGAGAATTCTGCTGCCTATACAGTAAATTGTTATCACTCGGCTACATTGTTTAATATACAGTCGCTCCAGAGTTACAACCAACATGGGCAATCTTCCTAACATCCTCCAAGTCAATCTTACTTGTCTAGCACTTCATATCACATATGATCCGCAGGAGTCGAGGTTTTGCTTGGGCGGTGTACATGACTGGAAATATCCATATGTGTCCCTTAGATGCAAGGGACAACTTTGTCTTTGTGGCGCCCTTGATATCGCACATGCCGTTGTGCCGGCTTGAAGATCTTTTTGCGACTTGATCGCAGCCTTTCATACGCATTTGCGGAATTTCCGTGACTTGAAACTCAATCTTCTTCCCTCGCTGTCACGGCATGCCCCGATATTTAGCGCCCACATTTATACGTATCTGTACTTAATGATCAATACGATATGTACCCTAAGCGTACGGTTACTCGCACGTGGTACGTCTCTGTCAGGACATTGATGCCCCGTCTTTGAGAAGCTCTCGTTTGACCACCACGATGAGTTCCCCCCCTCCATATCATATAGCCACCCAACCCGACGATGAGATGACCATACCTGTGGCCACCGTGGATGCTTCCTCAGACAGTAATCCTGTCATGATGGATCCTCCTCCCTCCTCGCTTCCATCTACAGTTGACGACACTCTTTCCCGTTGCCCTAGGCAAGTGCGATCAACAACTTGATTTTCCTTGAGCCTAGTTTAGTGACTATTAATGCTTTGCAAAGGTTCCGAGTTTTGGTGGTAGGAAATGTCAGCGCCCTCCTACCTTATACAGGATCGGAAAGTTGACCAAATTCCTTGTGCAGTCAGGAGTAGGGAAGTCGTCCCTTATTGCCAACATCTTTGGTGTCAGTCAACAGGTGAGCTTGTCACGCTGGGTTCCCTTGAGTTTGAGCGTAACCTACCGCAAACAGGATATTGACATTGCTCATGGTCGTGCTGGAATGGCTGATATTAATCGCGAATACACTTCAAATGAAAACCCACGCTTTGCGCTTCACGACAGCAAAGGATTCGAGCCAGGTCTTACTGACCATTGGGGCACCGTCGAAAGCTTCATCCGTCAGAGGTCGAAGAAAGGCTTACCAATTGAGCAACGCCTTCATGCACTTTGGTATCCATGTGACAGCTCCAATGATTATCGCTTATAGAAACTCCATCATAGGCTATGTATAGAGGCCCCACGTTCGGGGTTGCGTCTGATGCAGACCGCTGATGAGGAGCTCCTGAAGCTCGCAGTCACTCGTAGGTCTTCTTTAGATTTTCCGTTCGATCTCTGACATATGCTGCAGGAAGAATCCCTGTAATTGTAGTCTTTACCAAGTTCGACTTGCTGTACGCCGAGTTCTTCTCAAAGGCGGCCCGAAATCATAGCCCGCAGAGTAATCGTAGCATCGACCAAGGGAAAATTTTAGAAGAAGCTAAAATCTCCTTAAAAAAGTCAATCGAGGACTTCAGGCAGCAATTTGATCTGCCCAAGCACAGACGTTTTTCATGGCCGAACGCATATCAAGCAATGAGTTACGTTGCAATTTCAACAAGTCAAAAATTCCCTGGTATGAGCATCTTTTTCTCTTGCATTCGATGAAGGGTTGACGCTTTCCCTTGCTTAGGATTTTTGCACACACTCGAGGAGTTGACGGAGGTCACTCGAAAATGTCTCCACACTAAAGAGACTTTTATCCCATGGGCCGTAGCACAGCGTATTGATCCTAAGCAAAAAGTACAAACTTCAATTGAGTGCGTATTTCAGTTGTCACTATATTGCGTTCTCATCCGCTGTTTCCATTAGAGAGGGTTCTAAGAGCATGTGTTTCTTCAACTGAACCATTCTTATAGAAATAACGGTTTTTGCAGAGTATTGGAAGAACCTCGCCAAGAGTACAGTGTTCAAGGGTCACATTCTAAAGGACTGTTTATGGCGCATACACCTTGACATTGTTAAGGTTTGGAATTTTCGAGACCCGCAGATGGTGAGTCGTGAACCTATTTCAAAGAATGTGTCTGACTGAAGCCATTTGAAGCTTCTCGTGGCGAGGGAATTCCATGTACAGATGCTCAAATTGATCGAGTCATTTGTCCCTCAATCTCAACCTGCATTGTAAGCCTTCAGACAGATGATGAGAAAAGATGCCTTCAAATTGTCCACTTTAGAAATGTACTAAGGCATTTACCTGCTGTTGCTGCTTTGGCTGCCATCTTCGGTCCAATTTTTCCCCCTTTAGCAATAGTTTTTGGTGCAGCTGGCTTTACAGCGGTGGCCATCAACTTCCTTTACACCAATTATCGGGCAGCGTATGTGGTATCATGTTTTTTGGATCAGATATGTATTGACTATGTTTTTTTCACACCTAGCCCGGAGACAGCCCTATATCTGGAAGCCTACATTATAGACCTTACACTTTTCCTTCACGAACTCTTTGTCACTGCGCTACAAACCGAATGGCAAAAGCCTCTTAACAGTGGACTTCTAATGGCAACTCTTGAGCACTTCAGAGGATATAAGTCTCAACAGATACATCAACTCATTCGTGACAATTTTCCCAACGCACGCGATACTCTTGCACCTGAGAGAAGAAGACGGACTATCGGGGACCTGATTTACGGACATCTGGGCATGGTTAGGGAATAGTCCAGTAAAACAGGATAAATCTATTTTTGGGAAGTAGTGGGTTCCTTCATATATCATATATCTCAATATGCATGACTTCACCGTACCAGAATATATAATATAGCCCTGATACCAGCCTTTGTCAAGTACATCAAAACACCTCAACGATAATTCATAGTTACCCATCCCGAGCTATAAAAATTTAGATAAGACCTCCGGTTTCCAGAACAACAATTAGATTTTGATAAGACAAGTGTTGATATGTTCATACGATGCTGTCACATATAGCTCGTCAGTTAAGTGGTTTTCAAGTCCATCTGTCAAATAAGTGATATGTTGAAACACGTTACGGCATGTCCTAATTTAGTATGCCCTTCAGATAGACGGAAATCTTTTCCTCAACAATGAGACATCATTACCACTTTTTAACTTTGTAGGAAGTATATACAGTACCCAACACTTTTCAACAGATTGATCTCGTTAGAAATCAGATCTAGATGAAAGATGACCTAATTAGATTAACGTAAGTTTAACTATTCTGTAAGGCTATGGACAGCGAGTCGCAGCGCGGAACCACTGAGAACCCCCACACACACAGAATATATTATGGTGAATCATAGGTAATTATGAATATAACATACCTGAGAACAGAATGGACTAAGATAAGGAAAATATAACACTACTGACTACAGGATATGGTGCAGTCACGTGTGTACCGTGACACGCGCCCTCCGCTTGTAAGGCCACATAAGTAAATGAGAGGGAAACAAAAAAAAGAACAAAACGTCCGCACCGCTACTTTACTCGCGTCTCTTGCCACGCCGTTTCCTTCCACGAGTCTTCTCTGCCTCCCTGAACTCCTGGATAGCCTCCAGGGCATGAGGCATGCAATACTCCTTAAGCCATTTGTCCTTGCTCTCATCGTAACCTTTTTAGCGCACCAGAAACTCCTTTACCCCCCTCTCATCGTCCTCTCTCTCTGAATCTGCTCAATCTCCACTTCGTCGCAACTTGCAGTTGGGACGATCCGAGAATAAATCTGCACGCTCCAAGAACACCCTGTCATCAGCCACATAGCCAGGTGCCTTGTCAACCCATTACAACTCACTACAACACTCCAACCTTACCACCACCCCCTCTCTTTGCCACCCTCTCTGCCTCTAACACAACTCACACTCTTTCAGAGACTTGATGGTCCAGCTGCCATGATGAACTGTTTGGCCCTGTGCTAAGGTATCCTAATCAATGATGAATGGTGAAGACAAAGCAGTTCAGGAACATGCTTCACTTTGTCTGCCACCTACTCAGATCCTTTGCTGCCATGAAATACTCCAAGTTTCAATGGTCTGAGAAGACATTCACTGAAAAAGAACTTCCCTCTAAGTAAGGCCACCACACCTCAAATGCCTGCACCAATAATAACAAGTAATTATTATATACATCATAGTCTTGCTCTGCTGATTTTATAGACTTTGAAAAAAATATCATTGGCTTTTACTCACCATCTTCTGCCCTCTGTAAAAGGATTACACCCACTACAAAATGGTAAACTTTGCATTTCAAAACTGTCCCAATGTTTTATACTTTTTAAAAGATGACATTGGCATGAAGAATGGGAAGTATCTAAATTTTAATTAAATCATGTAAAATACTATGGCATTGTTGTTAGGAAACCACCTTTTTTGATGTTCCTTACTCTATTTCATGTCAGGTTCCACTGACTCAGGGGCTCACTCTGTTGAGCAGGAACCTACTAGCTGGTTCTTGTTGAAAAAGGAGACTCACACAGAGGTCAGGGATTAGTGCCAGAGTTGGGCACCAAGGAGAGTGTGAAGGATGGAGGAAATAAGTGAACTGTGGAAAAAGCAGGGAGTGTGGAAACATGAGGAAGGAGTTAGGAAATCAAAGGAAGAGTATGGTAGGTAAAACAGAAACAAGCAGATGGAAAAATGGAGTCAAGATGGAGGTGCAGAATCAAGATGGAGGTGCAGAGTCAAGATGGAGATAGAGATCAAGCAAAGTAAATGTAAAGAGAATTAAATCAGAGAGGAAAGGGAAGAGGATAAGACAGAAAGAAATGGGCTGGGAGTAGAATGGGAAGAAGAGAGGACAGAGAAATGATGGAGTAGGACTAGAGGGGAAAACTAAAAAGATTAGGAGGTTAGAGCTGAGTTGAATCTAGGGAAAAGAAAATCAGAGGAAAAAGAAAATTGGGAGAAATAAAGATGGAGATGGATGCAATAGACAAGATGAGGTAGAGGTGAAAAAAGAGCTGAGGAAGAAAAGGAGATCAATTGGGAAAAAGAGACAGAATAAGATTGATAAGAGAAAAAATATGAAGGAGACTGAGAGTGAATGGAAAGACTAGCAAAGTATGAGCAATATCAAGACTACTGTACTAACTATGAGGCTACTTCCTAAATATCTGCAAGATGTCTTGAACTTTGGGAGTCATTGTGCACTGGAGGAGATTGGGCCTCAGCATGATTGGGTGGCAGAATGATTGCATGGAAGTTGGGAGCTGTGGAGTGATTATGTGGAGCAGCATTCAAACATTGCACAAATGCCACTCTGCACAATTGTCCTGCTGCTAATCTTGCCAATGCTTAATTTCCTCCAGTGCATGATCACTTCTGAAGGCCAAAACACTCTGCAAGTACTTAAAAAGGAGCCCAGTAGTTAGTATGCTAGTCTTAATATTTCCATACTTTGTGAGTCTCTTCTGTCTCTATTTTTTCTTATCTCTACTCTTTTTTATCTACTCTATCTCTCTTACATCTCTATCTCTGAATTAATCTCTTTTCTCTTCTTCAGCTCTTCTTCATCTCCACTTTGTCTCATCTATCTTCCCTCATCTCTGTTTCTAACTCCTCAAGTTTCCTTTTCACTCTGACTCTTCCTCTTGACTTGACTTTGCTCCAATTTCCTGAATCTTTCTGATTTTCCTCCTTCAGCTCCATTCTACAACATACTTTTTTCTCTTCCTTCCTCTTTACTGTTAGTCCATTCCTCTCTGTTTTTTCTCTTCTCTTATTCAGTTCTACTTTCATTTTACTTACTTACAACCTCCATCTCAACTCTATAATCTTTATACTCTCCATCTCAACTCTATTTCTCTACTATCTGTCTCTGATTCCCTTTACACTACTTTTCCCCTTTAACTTCCTAACTATATTCCTGTTTCTTCATATTATCTGTTTTTTCTCCATTGTCCCTTCCCCTCCCCATCTCCTTACCATCCTCCTAGTACTGGTCTCCAGCACTAATCCCTAGTCTTCATGTAAGTCTTATTTTTCAGCAAAACTCAACTAGTAGGTTTCTGCTCAATAGAGTGAGCCTCCAGATCAGCAGGACCTGATACCCTAGAAAGGGCCACAATATCTTCTAAGCCATAACAAGATCACTCCTGACACCTTAAACACTACTCTGTACAATTGTTCTATAAGACCTGTTTCCTGCATAATTACTCCATCACTCAATCTTATTGCCACCTGATCACCCTTAGTGCATCTTAGAAAAGGCCTCAGTAGTCAGTATGATAGTCTTGATACTGCTTAGATTGTTTAGTTTCTTGTTTAGCCTCTTCTCTCTCTTTTCCTACTCTCTATTTCCTATTTCTACCATCTCTGAATTTATTTTTTTTGCTCTCTCTCAACTCCTTTTATCTCCACCTTATTTTGTCTTAACTTTCTCAACTCTCTTCAACTCTCTTCAATTCTCTCAAGTCTCAACAACAATCAATCACAATTACAAAAATCCTGGACTTGATAAAGTTTTTGTGATATATAATGTGAGAAAAAAAAATAGGTGTAATTTTTTTCTTTGATAAGACATGGAAGTTTGCTGAACCTGCCATCTTTGACTTAAACAACTTACAGCAGCAAAAAAGCATTATTCAACTTATAAATAGTGAAGAACAGACTTCTTAGACACTCATATCTAAATTTTCACAGATTATAAGATGTTGAAAAACCTCCACTAGCAAAGGAATTTACCTAAGCATTAGGCTCAATAGATGAAATATTTGTCACAATGCAATTATGAAATTCACTACATTTAAGAGGATGATAATATGGTAGCTGATACATTGTTACAAATGCCTAAAGCCCAATTGCATGAGGTGGTGGAATTGATTATAAAGGTTAAGACAGAAAAACAGACTTTAGTTAAAGAAGTATATAAAAATGACATAATCTTTGGGGTTGTGCTTTTAAGCCTGGAGGTTCAAGACAGTCTGTTATATGTTGGAAATTGCTTAGTCATTTTGAAGTTTAAAGATTTATGTAAAAACTTACTTTGTGTGGCATACTATAAGTTGGGTTATTTTGGGGTGAATACAACTTATGCAGCTTTGCACCATTTATATTACTGGCCCAATATAGGAAGGAACTTAATTCATAGGTATATACTTTTATGTCAAGATTGTCAATGTAATAAGAGCAAGATAAAGAAACTTGTTAGGCCTTTATACCCTTTACCTCTTTCAGATTGTTGTTTTGATCTGGTGACTCTCAATTTTATTAGTCCACTGCCACTGGATTAGGAGTTTTATCAGTTTATTTTAATGACATGCAGGGCAAGAGCAGCCTTGTGTATTTCTCTATGCAAAACAATATAAACTGAAGAAGACTTAGCTCAGATTTTTTTTAGAAACTGGTATTGTAAAAATAGTTTACCTTACAAAATTATCACAGATTGTGATACCCTATTCATATTCTTATTCTGGAAGGCCTTGATAGAAACATATTGGTGTCAAGCACAAGATGTTGACAGCCTTCCATTTATAGATAGATGATGCATCAGAAAAATCCAATAAAACTATTATTTAGTGCATTTGTTTTCATATGGATTGCTTGCAATTAGTCTGGGTAAAAGCTTTGCTATGTATGTAATTTGGTATTATGAATACAGTGAATGATTTTATAGAGTTTTCACCTTTTCAATTGAAGTCTGCTTTTTCTTCACAGATGATATTGCTCCTGCACTCTGAGTGTCATATAAATGTCCCTGCAGATGTCTTTGCACAATGTGTCATTCAGGAGGTTAAAACTAATTTCCTAGAGATGATGGCAACTTTCCTGCTTTGAAAATTGATCAAGCTCATTTATGCAAATGGGAAAAGATCTCCATTCTGCCAGAAACTGTAAGCAAATGACATAGCTAGAACTGCCTTATGAAGCCCTCTCCAGATTATGTTTGATCAGCTTTATTGGTAGCTTAGATGTTAAGAAATCAGCTTATCAGTATTTTGATATAATGTATACTCAAATAAATCATGTGACATTGATCATATAACTATGCTCAAGTTTCCAAAGATTAGGTGACTTATCTTAAGGAAAGCATCATACCTTAACAATAAAATGAGTATATTTCAGTAGAAATATATATGAACCTCTATATATTGGGTATTATTCTGATTACCTGATCAATTCACACACAATGAGAGCTGTCTGAAGATATTCTGTGGCAAATTGATAGAGGAATCAGCAATTTAATGGGAAAAGCTAGATTTAGCTATTGAGGAAGGCTTCAGTAAAATGCTTATATTTTGACAGAACAACTACTAAACTCTACTGTATTTGGTATTGTTGGAAGGGTCTGATTAAATTGCACCTGATGAAAAGGATCCAAAGGCATTTAGTCAAGAACTGGAGGAAATATTGATGATTTACAGAATTGGAGCACAAAAACATTGAAGAACCCTCTTTTAGCCACCAAAGTTTATACTAAGTCTCTTCAAACCAAAAAACAGAAGCTCAATAGCCAGAAAATTGCCCAAAATAACTGGAAAATATCATGTATCACAGGGAGGAGAAATAATATAAATAGAGTGAGATTCTGTGATATTCAGCAGGTTGCTAATTGCCTATGCTCAGAATCCCAAAGAGTGGATATCTTAGGCCCAAGGCAATAGTATACTTTAGGTCATTAGTTTAATATGCTTTTTTTATCTTTTTTTGGTGTGACTAAAGTTGCATTGACTGAAAAATCAATAAACTCTATTATTTACCCATATATTTTATAAAAGTACTTTATAAAGTGTAATTTAGCCCCAGAACTTAGTAAAAGCTAGTTCATTTGTAATTGCCTCTATTCAGACTAATTCAAATAACCTAAATTTACATTAAATGCATTAGAGACAAGGTTATATTGTCTATAACCAACTAGAAAAAAAAGTATATGCAAAAAATGGAAATCAAATTATAAAGTTAATGCTAAGACAGGATAGTTCATTTGTAGGCATGAAAGCCAGGTTCAGAATATATTCTAGACCTCTCAAGAGAGGATAAACATTGTCAATCATTTTTATGCAAGCTTATTGACTCTTTATGTACTTAATAATAATGATATGTTTTCTTCATAACATTTCAAGATGCCCAGTTCAATTGTAATGAAAAATGGGCAAAAAAAGCATTTTATTGATTGTATTCTTAATAAGTATTGCCAAAGTCAGAGAGTTTAATATTTAGTGCATTGGCATGACTATGGTTCTAATCACAATGAGTGGAAAAGTGGCAAAGAGATGAAGTATATACAGAAGCATTGAATGTTTAAGAAAAAAGGAATGAGAGTGTATAAAAGTTTAAAAGTGTGAGTAAATGTAAGTATATTGCTTATAACATCTCCCAAAATGGAGCAAAAGCAATCAAATACAATGGGTAGTGTGATAAAATCTTCATAGAGGAGAATGTCTCAAAAAATATATAGAGAGAAGATGAGGAGATACATAGTTTTTAGTTTTTCACAATATACCTCATATTGGTTATTATTCAGCTTAAATGAAGAGAAATCAATCTTCTTACAAGAAGCATACAATGATTATAAATGAAAATAACATTGAAATTCATTTAGGGCAAATTTCTAATTTACAATGCTTGGATTATCTTATAATGAAAGTAATGTGACTCAAGTAAATAGCAATACAGCTAAATAACATTTGCTTCAAGTATAAATAAATGAACCTTTGCCCTTTTGCTAGTAAGCAGGATGATACATAGTATATAGGTGGGTCAATACTATAAAGAACTATAAAGATAAAGGAGGAGAGGCTGGTGTTGAATATTCAAAACTAAAGCACATATGCATACAACTACTACATTACAAATACTCTCAATCAATTATATATTGATTTGAGGGCAAGGCAATATTAATACTACTTAATTGAATATATATTAACATTACTATACAGATTATAACTCACTTACAGCTGACGGCCATCATCCCTTCCAGGGTCCTAGTCAACTGCAAGTTGTAGCTAGCAATTCTATACACTTTCCTACACCAAAAGAACCCCTACGGCCTAACAAGCCACACTCTCTCAATAACTATTGCTACCAGGCGAGCCTAATGTTCACCAAAGATGACCACAACCACCGGACAGTCATCCAGACAACTCCCTGGCGGTTCTGGTCCCCCAGACACCCCCCCCAGCCACATCAGCTCCCGACCCACGCCGATATCGGAGCCCTGCTCAACAGCGACACTGGCCCAGTCAAATTGGTCAATGACACCAGGCGCTGGATGAAGACCAAGGGTTGGATCCTGGCTGGCGAACCATACAATTGCACAAAGCTCATTAGGGTGCTGATGACTGCAGCCCTGGTCTCCAAAGGCACCCAACTCGAAAGTGAGGCAAGAAACGCCACCCTCATGGTGGCTTTCCTACTGGAGGATGACATAACAGACAAATCGGCAGAGTGCATCACAGACGCAGTAGCATCCAAGGTACTCGACCAAATTGGTAACGTAGTCACCAGCCTGTCAAAGTCCTCTGAGTTTGCCTCCACCACCAGCGCCACATAGGCTGAGACTACCCTAGCTCTCAAGGAAGCCACCATGCAGCTGATTACGGCTATGGGCTCACTTACTGAGGCTGCAACAAAACTCAGTGCGCCCCCTGCCGACTGCATACCACCGGCCCCCCGCTCCACATGGGCTAACGTTGCTGTGACTAACCTCCCCCCAGTCCCCACTCAGATCCCGGCCCACTTCAATCCAGACCTGTCGACCCAGCACACTCGGCTGCAGCAGAGACTACTTTGGGATGCCAAGACTGTCCTAGTCAAAGTCAACCCCAAAGACCCCTCCTCCCCACAAGACCGCTTCCCCAAAGGCAACCACAACCTATGCAAGCGCATCAATAATCACCTGGCGGAAGTCGACAAAGCCATGGGTGACCTAGCAGCTAGCGACAGCTCGGCGTGCATTGCAACGTCCACATGGTTACGTGGAATATTGGCCCTCATGCACAGGGCATACCTGTTTGAATTCAATTCAGCGGAGTCAGCTGAATGCTTCCGTGAATATGCATGGGACCCAGATTGGAAGATAGCCATGGCTAACTTGGGAAGGTCGGCCAAGGTAATCAACAAGGCCCATAATTTAATTATCCGCTTTGTGCCGTGCAAAGGCGAGTTTGACCCAACTGACCCAGATGACATCTCAGCATTTGAAGGCAACAACAACCTCCCAATTGGGTCAATCACCTCCACAACATGGCTGAAGAAAGCTGAACATAGGTCGCCATCACAATCCTTAGCCTCAGTCAAGATGTCTTGCAGTTCGGCAAACATGGCCAACACCCTGCTCCAGGAGCATGTCTATATTGCCAGCCATCGAGTGGTAGTGCGTAAGGACATCCGTGAACCAATGCGATGTAACAATTGCCATGAATATGGTCATTTCAGAGCTAAGTGTTCTAATACCCCCTGTTGTGCCCACTGCTCAAGTACAGATCATCAATCTAACACGTGCCCAGGCACATCCCAAGTTAGATGCACTACCTGTGGTAACAATTCCACACATGCAAGCACATCACAAATCTGCCCGGAATTTATAAGACGCTGCAATGAAATCAACAGTAGGTTCCCTGAGAATAACATGCCTTTCTTCCCCACAGCCGACCCATCTACGTGGGTGCAGAACACTAAGAAAACCTCTCACTCCCCACTGACCGCCACACTATGGATTGACTATAAGTCACAGACCAATCCAGCACCCAGCCAATGCCGCCAAGCCTCCCTGCTGGACTTTGTTTAGCCCTTCAAGCCCAGCCCCCTACCCCCTACTACCCAACAATGAGTACAAGACTGATTACTCTGCAGACCCTTCGAATCTGGCAACAGAATGTAAAAAAATCAGATGTAGCACAGGCCACCATGCTCAACACTGCCAACCCCAATGACTGGGACATTCTGGCCCTCCAAGAACCTTATCTTGACAAATTAGGGAAAACGAGGGCCTCATCCCACTGGATCGTATGATACTCTCAAACCCACCATCTTAACGGGGCCGATCATACACATTCAGTCCTACTCATCAGTACCAACATCTTATCGGACTCCTACACTTCCCTAGATGTCCCATCACCTGACATTACAGCCATTCGATTCAATGGCAACCATGGATCAATGACCATCTTCAACATTTATAATGACTGTCTAAATAATAACAGTCTGTCCACTCTCTCCAACTTCCTGCATACTAATTCCCAACAGATCTGCACCTCTGACACCAACCACATGGTGTGGCTAGGTGATTTCAACCATCACCATCCACTTTGGGAGATGGTTGAGAATCAATACCTCAACTTGTTAGAAAATCAAACCTATATGACACAGTTACCAGTAAGTCCTCAGTCTCTGGTTAATTGACTCTATTAAGTTCATACCTATACGACATGGTTACCAGTAAGTCTATATGTATTAGTAAGTAGTTGTTCGGTTGTATGGTATGTGTCTTGACTCACCCTCAGTCTCTGGTTAATTGACTGAGGGTGTCTGTACCATAATGTGCTATATAAATATGTTTTTCCGTCCATTGTCTAAGGACAAAGAGGGGCCAAGCCCGAGTGTGGCCCTGGGTCCTTTGTACTTCACCGGCCTGTGCATTTCCGTGGCCCATGCTCACGGTGATCCCAATCCGGGATTGCAACACTCCTCCTCACCATGAGCATTGGTCATACTCCTCCTCGTGCGGAATCTGTTATTCCGAGGATATTACGTAGCTTCAAAAATTGTGGAGTGTGTAGTGCTTTGGTAAAAATGTCGGCGACGTTGTCTTTGGTATTGATGTAATGGATGGTGATTTCCTTCAAGGCGACATGTTCACGTAAGAAGTGATACTTTATGTCTATGTGTTTGACGCGTTGGTGTAACATTGGGTCTTCAGATAGGTTTATTGCTGAGTTGTTGTCACAAAGTAGCATCGTAGGGCCTGTCGGGGAGTGATCAATTGCCATCATCAGGGCCCGGAGCCATACGCATTCCTGGGTGGCTTCAAAGGCAGCCATATACTCTGCCTCACAGGATGAGGCTGCAACTATCCGCTGTTTTCGTGTGGACCATGATATAGCGCCTGATCCCAGGGTCCATGCATATCCACCCACACTCCTCCTCATGTCTAAACAGTTTGCCCAGTCGGAGTCAGTGAAGCCCAGAAGTGTTACCGGTTGTTTCCCTCCAAGGGATAGTCCAAGTGTCCATGTATCTTTCAGATATCGGAGAGTTCGGATGGCAGCATGCCAGTGAGTCTGAGTGTAGCAGTTGAGATACTGCGAAAGTTGTTGTACGGCATATTGAATGTCCGGACGTGTGGAAACTGCTAACCACAGTAAGCCTCCAACTAAGTGGGGGTAAGGGATCCGTGAGATCCTTTCACGTTCTTCTGGGGTCAATTTTGATAGGTTAGCATGGCATAACTTAGTACCAGGATCCATAGGTGTGGATAAAGGCGTTGCATCTGATTGGCCAAACTGTTGGACCAGTCTATCAATCAGTGTTGATTGTGATAGGTGTACCTTGCATGTATCTTGATCCCAGTTCACGGCAATGCCTAGAATATGCTTTGGCATTCCCAAGTCCACAATTGTCCACACTCTGGCCATCTCCTTCTTGAATTCCTCATTTGTGGCTTTCGTGCTAGCAATGGCAAGGAAGTCGTCCACGTGGACTCCTACAATTACCACCCCCACTTCAGTCTTCCTGTAATATACGCATGCTTCGCAATCCAATCTGGTAAACCCCCACCTCTTCATATGTCCATCCAAGGTCTTATTCCAAATTCTGCCTGCCTGTTTCATACCGTATAGTCCTTTTACTAGCTGGCATACCCAGCTTTCCTTCCCTTTCTCTTCAAACCCCTTTGGCTGTTCCATATATACTGTCTCCTCCTCTGGTAGAATGCCATTCAAAAATGCAGTCTTCACATCGATCTGATTTGCGTCCCAGCCTAGTGATGCAGCCAAATGCAGTAGGATCCTCCAAGATTCTGTGCGTGCTGTAGGTGAGGTAGTTTGTGTGTAATCCCTACCATATACCTGGTTAAAACCTTGAACGATATGACGCATTTTGAACCTTGTGATTTTGCTGCTCTCATCATGTTTGATTGTAAATACTGGGCGCCCCTTGAGTATCTGGTGTCCTCAAGGTACTTCCTCACGTGGTATAAGTTTCCACACCCCCATTTCCTTCAGTGAGTCCAGCTCTTCTCGATACGACTGTTCCCACCTGGGCCTATCCGAGGAATTCTTGGCCTCCTCCCATGTTCTTGGAGTCTCAAAGTCGGATTCAGGGTCCAGGTACTATTGGTCTTCGATCGTGCTTAGTACTGATAGGACTCGATCAAGATTGTGGGGTGGATCGTCAATTACATCACCTTCATCAGCTCCCCCTCAACGTTCAGCCCTACTCGCCTCCACCCATTCTGCAGCTTCCTTCGACTCTCAGACGGCTCTCTCTGTACATGTTTCTGCCTGATTGTCGCCACTTACTTTAGCCGTTGGAATTATCACCCTTGTTGATCTTCGGAGTTGGGGTGCTAGAGCTGGATTGTCTATGAGAGGATCATCTAGTTGCTGATCTGTTGGCAGGTGTTGGTTGAGGGTGCCAGGTATGTTCAAGGTTTCATCGTCATCACTAATAATCTGTTTGGTGGGGTTGGCTAGTGCATTCATTGCAATGGAGGTTATGGTTTCTGTGTTGTGGGTAGGGCTGTCAGGGTGAGATGGTAGTGATTGGTCATATGTGGGGTTTGTGGTGGATGATTCATTGTCATGACTTTCTATGAAACAAACATGATAAGAACTGTATACTTTCTTTGTGGAATGGTCGTAACAATGGTAGGCCTTGGAGTTGGGGTCATAGCCAATGAGCACACATTTGATAGATCATTCGAATATCTTGGGGTTGTGTCTATTTAGGATCAATACAAAAACTCGACATCTAATCTCTCAAATGTATGAGTAGTTTGGCTTCCTCTGGAACCATAATTCATCTGGAGTAACATTTTGCACTGCTGAAGTTTTTGTTTTGCCATGGAGGTGAGCTGCTGTCAAATAAAATTTGTCCCACAGAAAGGGAGGACAGTTAGCCGCTAATCGCATGGTCCTTGCCTTCCCCATCAAGGTTTGATGCATGCGTTTCACTCTCCCCATATGGGCTGAAGTGTAAGGTGCACCAACTTCTAGTATGATCCCTTGTTTCTTGTACCATTCCTTGTGTTCATCCCCATTAAATTCCCCATCATGACCTGTTCATAGAACTGTGAGGTGCTCTCCAGTTTCATTTTGTCGTGCGAGAATCCAGTCTTTGAGTGCATTGAATCCTTTGCTCTTTGTCTTTAAGGGAATCAACCATGGTTTATTCATATAGTCATTGACAAAATTCATGATGTAATTGTTACCAGTTCTGGATGTTACTGCTGTTGGTCCTGACAAGTCCACCCACACTTTCTCTAGCCTTCTTGTAGCCCTATGCCCTGTTCCTTCCTCCCTCTCCTTTGGTACCAGTGTCTTGGATTGCTTCCCAAGAATGCAATGGTCACACTTTGGAGGTTTGGAGGGAAAGGATGAGGGCATACCTTTGATCATGCCTGCATGTGCCATTTGTGCAATGGACTGGTAGTTCGTGTGTCCAAGTCGAAGGTGCCACGTTTTCATGTTGGGGGTGGTATGGACGGCCAGAACCTGGGGTCTGAGGAGATCTAGTGCATAAAGACCGTGTTTCGGTATAAGTGTGCCTGTAGCCAAGATTTTTCCGTTGTTCCTCAGAGTAGCTTTGGTATCATCGAATGTGGTTGCGATTCCCACTTGCTGTGCGAGCTTGCTTATGGACAGGAGGCATACTGTTGATCCAGGCACATGGAGGACATTGTCCAGTTCTATGTGTGTGTATTCATTGATGTGTAGTCAGATAGTACCAACTCCGGTGGCTATGATGCAAGAGCCACCTACACCTTGAATGGGTTTGTCGTGGATGGGTTTGAGGTTAACAAAGTCGGAGGCATCTGAGGAGATGTGAATAGTGGCTCCCAAGTCCAGGAAGAATGAGTCTGTGTGTGTTTCGCAGGACAAGGTGAGTTCGAGACAGGGATCGCAGTTGGAGTTCCCATCTCTATCAGCACCAATCCTCTCCTCCTCAAGCACGATCCATGCATCGATCTCAAGATCCTCAATGCTGGCCAGCATATCTGTGGAAGGGATCATGTCCAATGCGAGTCCAGCAAATTCTTGTTTCATTGGAGACCCAGGTGTTGCCCCCTTCGTAGCGAGGTAAGCTGCTATAGTCTCAGAGTCACCTTCTAGAGTGAAGGTGCTGCCGCCAGCAGGTGTGAATGTGATCTTTGTGGTTTTCTTCCCTTTGTCTCTCTTTATGCCATCATAGTGTGCTAACCGTGCCTTCTCAGACTCCTCAGCGATTTTTCCAGCCATACCACCTCCTTCAAGGATGCACCAGGGAGCAGTATGTCCAGTATAGACATGTGCAGGACGCTTCCGGGTCTTGCACACCGAGCAGGTGAGGTTGCTGCCCCGATAGGGC